>VYXB01008938.1:247-171727 GCA_013397135.1 Pachyramphus minor | reverse complement strand
GGGCACGGCGAGGGGGTGAGCGCCAAGGAGAGCCGGTCCAGCCGGGCCAAGAGGCGAGGGCACGGCGGCGGGCACGACGCGCTCAAAGGGTAGGTGCGGGGCCGGGCCGGCCCCTCCCCGGGCCGGGCACATCTGCCTGCGTGTGTGTATGTGTGTGAGAGAGAGTCTACATCCAGTACTCCTTCACGGTGGCGGGGGTGGCAGAACTCCCCGACACCCCTTGGGGTTGCCCATACCGAGGAGCACTTTGGGCTGGGGGGCGCCGAACACCGCCCGCACATCGCAGGGTAGTGCCAGGGCACGGGGCGCGGAGTCCCGCCACCCTCCCGGACCCCCCCGGGGGCAGGGTGTTGGATCCTCGGCGTGAGGCAGCCTTATTTCACCTCTGGGTGGGCGATGTTCCGTGAGGATGAGCCGCAGCAGTGCAGAGGTTGCCGATTTATCTTCTAGGAAGGCCTTGGATAAAGGCACACTGCGGGCTTGTGCATTCCTCCTGCATCCCATACTTCTGCTTCGCATAAAGCAGCATAGCGATGAGGCCCGGAGCCCACAGCATGCCCTTTGCATTAGCTGTCCTCTCTCGTTTCCACCTTGAACCTTTGGTGATGGGCATCTTCTCTTGCTCTCAGCTGGACTGTCCAGCTGTCTAGTACTCACATGAATGAGCCCAAGCATACAGGAGTTTAATTTCATATGAAACATTGTGTTACATGCTTAGCAGAGTGGTTTTTCTAAAGGGTACATCTGTGTCAGGCAAACTTTTCCCAATTCTGATGGAACTCCTTTCCAATGCAAAAATATCTGTGAAGTCAGCCGAAAGGCGTTGTGTGCATTTGCAGTTGAAAATCTAGGTCGCGGTAAAGGTGAAAAGTTTGTACTATAGGAATAAAAGAGAGGTTTCCTTTTTCAGGTGTTCCAATGTGCCTTTTCAGCCCATAGCCAGATTTTTCGGTTGTCAGGCAGAGGACAAATGTAGCAAAAATTGTATTAAAATAGGTACGCTTCTGTAAGGGATACAAGCTATTTTCTTTCTTTTCCTCATTTCCTCAAAAAGGAGCTGTTACATCTTTATTGTTAGAGGCCTTGATGAATATGCTTTAACTTCCTCATACTTCTGTAATAATTTTTACCTATATTTGGATTTACAATCTTGGCTTTTTTAATGTTTGCCTGATTGGAAGAGGTTTACATTTGTGGGTCCATATGCTGCAAAAATGGATGCAAGCTGTCAGCACTGTATTTCATGGATCTGATTTTGTAGGATCAGAATCTCTTACTTAATTTCCTTATACCTTGTCGCAGAAGAAATAGTTGGGCAAAGCAGATCCAAAGTAGATGTGACAAAAACTAGGACATGAGGAGGGTGTAAAGTTTGAGGGACTCATTGCAAGCAATAAAAGATGATAAGGAAAAAATTTATCAGAAAGCACCTTTATTCTTTAGGGTGTTTTAATGAATGTTTTCTTGTAATAGAACTCTGAGTTAATATCAAATTAATAAACACCATTTTCTGCCCAGTGGCACAGAGTGTGCCAGCTAGCACACTGTGCTGACTTGGTGGAAGTTAGAGGCACATTAGCTGAGGATAAGATTTCTTTAGTGTATGTAACTATTACTCTAAACTGTGCTGCTTAGGCAGTAGTAATAGTGCATCAGGGGATGATATTTCAAGTGTTAATTGTTTTTGGAATTTAAAATGGATTAGGGTAAGTAATCTTATGAGTTGATTCTTGTGTCTAACAGAAGCCTTCCATATTTTATGTCCATATTCCTTTGCAATAATTCTTCCTTTTATTGCATATTATCTATGAGTTATATATCTACTTAGTAATCTGCAAATCTGGAGATATTGGCAACATCAATATTAGGTATTCTATATCTTGGTCAATTATTTGGAATATTACAAATCTGGAGTGCCCCTGGGAAGCAGATTCCTAACAAGGATGTACTAATTTGCCAAATGATCTGAGATACAGTAGAGACAAAAAAATTATTAGTTTGGTTTCTTTTTAGACCTTTTCAGCCAACTTGAGGCTGAGTGTAGAGTTCCCTGATTGCTTGGAGGACAGTAATTTTGATCATTGTTGGGTGAATCCTACTGGATATTTCCAGTTTAGAAGTTGTGAGTGCTTTCTTAGGTGTGGTACTGTACTGCACAATGTGAATAAGAATTGTCATTTTAACAGACAAGGTTGGAATGAATTCTTTGG
This sequence comes from Pachyramphus minor, assembly GCA_013397135.1. NCBI lineage: Eukaryota > Metazoa > Chordata > Aves > Passeriformes > Tyrannidae > Pachyramphus > Pachyramphus minor. Next base: position 169,517 of record VYXB01008938.1, on the reverse strand, counting down.
AAGGACAGATGGAAAACATATTTTGAATGTACAGGAACTCTATATACATTATTCATTGTAATTGGAGGACTAAATCACTAAAAATATGATTTTACAAGAAGACATACTATTTTTTTAACTTGTTCATCAGCACAAATACATTTGGTAGTTTGATAGTTGTAATACAAGTCATAACAGATGCTGGGAAACTTTATTTTCATGTTATTGTAGTTGACTAAGACTTTTTTCCTCTTGCAATAAACTCTTGCTCTGATTGTAAGGAGCATGGGGATACATTTTTGTAGAAAATCCCTTACATTTAGGCTTTTTGTGTGTTTGATTATAATGACTATTGGAGGTCTTTTAGCATTTGAAAGTACTGAGGTTAGTCTGTGTGTAAATACTGGTCTTGTACGTTAAAATGAAGAAGCCAAAGATCTGTTTCAGTTCTTGTGACTTTTCCAACTTAACATTTTTTACTGCAAGCTGTTGATTGCAGGAGATGTTTGCTTTCCTCTGTGTGACCTTTGCCTCATTGTTTATGCCAGTGAGCTGTCTGAATGTATAAAGTGATTCTAGAAGTATCCTCTAATTTTAATAATCGTAAATTATTTGGAAATACCTCTTATGTTCTCATTTTAAGACTTTAAGCTTGCTGCTCATGCAGTTTAAATTGATCCAGCTATGAAGGCATTAGAGGTGAAATCCTGTAATGCCATCTGTGTTTGACCTAAGGAAATGTATATTTATGTGCTGGTGCCTAATGCCTCTAAGTGATCAGAAAGCAATCAGAATAAAGGCAGTAATTATTAAAAAATATGAGTAGATTCTCCATTCATGGAAATGTTGCTGGAATCCATTGTGATTCAGCAAGTTAAAATAATAAACTCTTACTGAGACACTTATCCTCTGGATCCCCAGAACTTTATCACAGATGTTACTGTATTGCATTATAAGGCATCAAGCCATTATCCTGCTACCCCTTAAACACCTAAGAATGTGTTGTCAAACTTCTGTAAGAAATAAACCCTACAAAACTGGCCACCAGTGGGAAGTTCTTTCTAAACAATATATACTCGAAGACAACTATTTATATGTGTTTCAATCATTTGAATAGAAAGTAAAAAATAATGTACTGCTGGTTTGTTTGGTACTTTTCTGAGTACAAGAAGTACTGTGCTTAAAGATCTTAGAATTAATTAGGATTTCTTATTTTCTGATGATGCCAGACAACGACTTCAAACACTAATGAGTATTAGCCAGTTCTTAATATTTTAAGCAATGTTTGTCATGTTTATCAGTCTCTTCTCAGTATAATGGCCAAAGAAAGCAATGATTTGTCTAACAAATAGCAGAAGTTTTGAAAGAACTAAAATTTCTTCAAGATAGCTCAATCGTGACGTGTTTCTAATTAAGAGACTAATTAAATGTATTCGTGCAAGAATGATTTAATTTCTTTGTTTTTATTAAGTTGAAATGATAGTGAATATTGCAGAACAGAATAGTTGCCTCCAAAGTGATTCATATGAGTTTTGGATTAAAGCTATTCCACAGGGGATTGAGTTTTTTTGGACTAATTTCTTTTGGTTATCTCAAGTGAAGATGACAGGTTTACTGATATGCTTACTTGGGTAAAGCTGGTCAGATTTGACCCTTTTTATGCATCAGTGCTCCCTGAAACAGAATAAATCTTACAAATCTATAACATAATTCTAGTGTTCAGCTATATAATTAAGGCTTCTGGTTTTCGTTTTAAACCAATAATTACCACTAAAAGCCTGCTGAAGGAAAGCAGACTGTCTGTACTGGTAAATATTTGTTTATACTGAAAAAACCTCAAATATATTTCTTGCCACTTGTGGCCTGCACACCTCTGGGCAGCTGCTGGTGCCACACCTTGTCCGTGGCACTCTGCAAGCAGGAGGCAGCCTGAATACTTGGAAATATAAAACTTAATTAAAAATACATGGGGGTTGCTGTAATACCTGATGTGCTGGAGCACCGCCTTGGCTGCCAGGTGGCACAACTGGCCTCCCTCTAGTTGTCTGTGCCTCACAGGGTAAAGCTTATATGGAGGGTGAAGAACTTCTATGCCAGCACATCCCAGTGTAAAACCTGAAGTCCTTGGCAGTTACACGTAGCGTTAAGATTCTGCACCTCTCTGCACCTCTGCCAATGCTTGTGGTACTGTTTCTTTGTTATTTCATGATCCTTGGAGTTCTAGTTCTAGAGTGAAATGAGTTCACAGATCTTGGCACTCTGTCCCATGTATGTTTCCTTTCTTTCACTATGTTATGATTTGATACAGGTGTAACTTTCTCTGGGGAGCAGGAGGGATGGATGAGGAGTAGGGAAAACAAACAGAACCAAGCAAGAAGCCAGCACAGAACATATCCTGTGGCTGGCAAAAGCTGTCATTAGTTGACAGCTTGCTGAAGGGCTAATATTTAAAGAGGGAATAACACATTATTTTCAGTTCTGATCCCATAGATGTCTTCCCTTGGCTGCCAGGTTTGGATTACATACTAATACATACATACTGGCATTCTTGTTCTAGTTCCGTGTTGTTCTGTAGCCTGAAGAAAACCAGTAGAAGGTAAATAATCTTCAGGGCTTCATAGTCCTTGTACTCTGCATTCAGATTTTTAAATCCTATCACTTGGACACCATCTCTTTAAAAGGCACAGCCTTAACCCCAGTTCTGGTTTATTGTTCATGGGAATAGACTTCTGGGCCTGTGTAGTTTGTAGTGCAGAATTAGGACTTAATTGATTTTGGGCATGAGAGGAAAAAAACCATTCAGTGGTTAAAACTCTTGGTGAGTACTGTTGTAGTCTCTCTTTCACTGGTGAGCCTCTGAGGCTCATGTGATTGTTACCAACAGCTTAGCCAGTCTTCTCCAATGTCATCTTTTCTCATTTTATATTGTAGCTGGACGCAAATGATTTTGAAGTGCCATATGTCTCTCCTAAAATACATTAAATAAATACTTTATTGCCATTTGATGATAGTAGATCACAAATAGAGCAAACACAGGAAAAGGGCTGCAATAAACAGTGTAGCAGCATTCATGGTGAACTGTATGAAACATGGGCGTCTTGGAAATGTTATAAAATTGGCCTGGAAGAAGCAGCTTTGCTGTGACCAAGCACCATTTTGCCAGTGTTGAAGATCAGGAGGGCAAGATTGGATATAATTCTTTTCCTTTCTTCCCTTCTTTCTTATTTATTTATTTATCTGTCTGTTTTTGCCTGCACAGCTCTTGGCTCTATCAGGCTGGCCTGATACGGCTGCCCAGGTGCTGCTGGACCGGTTACAGCTGTGATGGGTTTGTAGTTCGTGTACACAGCGAGTGGAGAATTTCACATCAATTTTGTTACTTGGTGTCCCAGCTGTGCTGTCCTGTGTCCTGAGGAGTCCTGTGTAGGGCTGAGTGTGGCTGTGACTTAATTGCTTGGCAGGTTAGAAACAGGTTAATCCTACAACTTGTACTCCGAAAAAAAGAGATGTCATGGATTGTACTTTGTGTCTTTCTCTGTGCTCAAGGTAATAATTTTCTGATGTGGATTTGTTATGCAATTTTATAATATGTGGGTGATGTCTCTGGAGACTTTCTGATCTCTGTTGGTGTTTAGTTTAACGTTGATGGGGATAGGTGCTGTACTGTTTTTAGAAACTGGAGACAAAGTGTTGGGGTGAGGAACAGAACAGCACCTGGAGAGAGTGTGTCTGGTTGGAGCGGGGCACAGTAATTTGCAGTTTGCAGTGCAGGTTTCCTGAGAGAATTGTTTGGAGGGGACATAAACCTCTGGCTAAACTCAGCTGCACTTTCCTCAATCAAAAATCTCCTGAAGAGTTATAAAAGTAAACTTCTCCCCTGTTGTCAGCAAGCACAAGATACATTTTGTGTTCAGTAGTGGTTCCACAAGTTGTACACCAGATCCAGTCACATCTGGGTCTGCTTGCCTTGTTAACTGGGAGAGCTTCTGCTCTATGTGCAGCTTCACACAGTGCTGCCAGAACCTATGCCGGGCTTCAGGATGCAGACTTGGAGTAAGCACAGGGCTGCTCTCACTTTCTTTGGGAGCAATGGGAGGATCACTGGGTTACTGGTTTGGCAGGGACAGTCCATCTGTCAACTTCATTTACAGTCATCCTTATCGGATAAAACTGCAGCTTCTGTTTCCCTGTAAGCTTGTTTTTCTTTCCTGTGGTGTGTTTCTCAGCAGTGCTGCTCACTTAGGACAGTCTTTGTCGTTTATCTTCCATCCTACAAACTTGAATGTTTAGTGTGTGAACTTCAATACAAGTTCTGACAGGGCTCACTTTAAATATGTTCATGGACTCAAGCAACCTGTGATTATTAGAACAGTGCTACCCAAACTGAAAGATCCCAAATATTTAGCTACATGGATCACCAGGAAAACTTCCTCTTGGTATAGATGTAGTAGATATTGGATCACGGGAGGCCATCTCTACTTAAACAAGACTTTAGGAGCTTGAGATCTTTGAATGTGAGTATAGAAATAGTAAGAAATGAATGATTAGCAATAAGGTTGCCTGCCATTTGCTTCCTTTTCTTCATCTGCCTGCTGAACCCTAAAGATGAAGAGGATAGAGATGCATGTCTGTCACTTTGGTCTTACTCCCCAGACTCAGTAAATATTTTTGTAGAATGGAACAATTGTGGCCTGGAGTGTTTCTGATTAACCATTGCACTGTGCTGGAAAAGATATTTGTAGCTTTTTGATCTTGTATTGTGAATGTCTCCTTTGGTTGTTTTCTCATCCATTCTGACTTTCCCACTTAGTTTTGTTTACTGAATTTTAGGATTTCAGACCTCCTGAACAGCCTCATTCACACTAAGATTGGTGTGCAGATAGAGGCATGAGGAGAATCATTTGATTTTTTGTGACAGTTCAGTAAAGTTGGGCTCTTCTTTGGAAGATGTAAAATGTAGCCTGTCAAATTAAAACCTCTGCCTTCTGGTTTTGCTTATAGGTCTTCAGTGAAGTATGAAGGAGTTCTAGCTTTTATCTAGAAGAATATTTTGAATGTTGACTTGCTGGAGAATCTGTTGTTTTCCTTTCTACTTCTCATTTTATGAAATGATTCATGACCATTAAAGCCTCAGAAATACCAAATGAAAGCCACAGTTCTTTTGTCTACAGTTTTAATCATTTTCATCCTCTTTTTCGAGCTTCCCTCTCTCTCATGTTTTGCTGGAGGACATCAGAATATCTAGCGATGTTCAGCTGAGGTTTCAAACTAAAATTTGTTTCCTTTCAGGAACATTATTTTCCTGTGTCTTTTCTCCTTCTTTATTTTTCCCACTAATTTTCCATCTTTTTCTCTTCCCTGTATACAGAGTAAATTACCGGTGTCTGCTAGGGACAAAGGTGAACTGAAAGAGTGGGATCGGTATCAACAGGGTTTTCCTGTTTCCTTATGGCAGAGATGCAGGTAATGGACCTTTTGAAAACATGGAATCACTGTCCCAGCAAGGAGAAAGGCAGAGGGTAGATTACAGTGTGTAGTCAAGGGAGGAGGAGAAACACTGATATATTACCTAAAATAAATCTTCCAGTAGCCCAAGGGAGAGCACTTAACACACAAGTTAATAGCATTGCTTAACACCTCAGGGCGTTCACTGACAAGTACTGATGGAAGGGTCAGGTTTATGAGGCTCCCTAAAGGACTGTGTTTCCTTTATGGTGGGAATGGTGGGTGGCACCAGCACACACCACAGCCTCCAGGAAACCCTCAACAAGGGGCTGGTTAGCCCTGGCTTTGGGTGGCCAGTTGTACTGCTGCTCAGCTTGGTGCACAGTGCAGACTGGCAGAAATCCTGAGCTTTCCTCTGTGTTTTCCCTTGGGAAACTGTTAGAAGTTTGTCTCTATTGGCAGCCATTAGCATGTACATGGTGAGTGTGGAAAGTAGAGCTGGAGGTGGGAAGTGGTCTTTCCCTGTTGCCCTGTTGGAAGTGACATCTGAAGAGCTAAGCATTGTCCTAGCCCACAGTTACATCCATTTCCCATGGGATGCTGTTTAGTACTACCAGGGTAGAAAAGGCTCTGAAAGTAATTTTTTTTTTTTCCTGTGTGTTTGTTCATTTGTTTGTTTTAAGAAAGTACCTGATGGATCTCTCCTGCTTTCCCTCTGTACTTGTCTGACCCAGCAGATACTTTCTTGTGGTGGCATACTTGTACTTCATGTGTCTTACCCAGCCATGCAGATTGGGTTTTGAACTGGACTCGTTGACATTCTCAAGTGGAACAATGAAGGAATACATGCCAGAAACGCGTCTGTCCCTGGCTCTGAATGAGAACAATGCCTGGCTGTCAGGTTAGATGAGCGTGTCCCTGCAAAAGACATGGTCAGATTTCCAGAGCAAGTGCGGAAGAATTCACTTAATGTCAAATGCTGTTGTTGGATTGCTGTATTTAGCTGTCACAGTGTGTGATGGAGGTTGGGGTTAGAAAAGTGTTCAGTGTTGCTGCAGGAAACTTGCATGTCATTTTGAACTCTTGACTTGCACATAGGCTGGAGCCAAAGATACCCGTAGAGCTGCTCAGCATGTTATTTTTTCAGTTGGACTGAGCCAGGATTCTGGGACAGCGGTATCCTTACTGTCAGAGTGAGAAATAGTTATCATATTAGGCTCTCTGCATGGCATGGACTCGCTTATTGCAGTGCAAAAATGGGTACATCAGATGCGATCCTTTGTATTTAAAAAATATATTTTGCTTAAAAATGCATGCTAATTCTTGAAAAGATAATAGAAGCTAAATTTTGAATTTGTTCCAGAATCTAGCATTGTTTCCTAGATTTTCCTTTTATATGATTGAAATAGATAGCGTCAAGAGTTTTCTTAATAATCTTCACTGCATGAAGAAAAAGGGTGCAGTGATAAAAACATCCTGTTTTTATAATATTTAGCTAGACAACAGAAAAACTATCCCTGTTTAAACTATTTGAGGTGCCTGGAAATGGGGCCTAAGCATGTTAAATGCAGACATGTGTCTGTGGCTTCAGTTTCATCCTATCCACAGTTAAGTTTCTCAGTTTGTGGATGTACTCACTGAAAGCAGTGAGTTTGGAGCACAACCAGGCTTCTTTCCTGGGCTCTTGGTGCAGAGTGATGTGTGTCAGGGCTGCAGGTGGCTTGGGACAGCTGTCCATCACGTGCTGTAGCTGTTGGCTGCTGCATCCCATTAGGAACCAGATCTTCCCTTCCTGCTTCTGCTTTGCTTGCAGCTCTGCTGCTCCTTAGAGGAGGGATAGATGCCAGCGCAGATAAAGGAGATGCTATAGATATTGACCTCTAATTCGTGCATGAGATCCCTGGCTTCTGTCATTTAGGTGAGGAGGGATCTTGGAAGGCCATGTGGGCCATGAGGGTCCAACCCTCGCTTAGAACAGGCTGAACTTGTTGCTCATGGCTGTGTCCATCAAAGTTTGGAGTGTCTCTGGTGATGGAAGTTCTTGGATATGTGGGAGAGCTAAGTAAAGTTCCAGTGGAGTCAGCAGAGCTCAATCACTCCGTGTATTTAGTATTTACTCTGAAGCACTGAGAAGTGTAGGTAGGTACCTAAGCTGTTTTACAACAAAAGGTATTCAGATCTGATTTTGTCTCTTGAAAGTTGCTAGTAAAAGCTAGTCCACTTCACATTCTGGAGCCTTAGCTACTATTGCTTAGTACTTTGATTATACTCAGACAACCACATTTCTAAGACCAGCCCCCCATTTTTTCTGGTGCAGTTTGTCATTCTTTTTAAGTCCCAGTGCAGACATGGAAGCATCACTCCTATTTTATGTGGAAATGATCAGCAAATAGTTCTGTGTACAGTTTTAGCAGGTACCAGAGTTACCCATGTAAGAAGAAAAATAGACAAAGGCTTCTCTAAAAATAATCCTTGGCTGATGATGTTGCTTTAAATTTTATCTCTTCTGCCAGAAGACTGGGTCCCTACATTATGTTAAACATATGGTAACCACTGCAGCAAAATAGTTAATAGCAGCTGTTCATGAAACTTTTCTTGCAAGAAAGAATAGCTGTGTATTTTCCTAGGAAGAGGAAAAGTACATTGAGGGAGTGATTAGAAACCATTCCCACTATCCCTGCATCTCAGCTCAGCTCTAGCTGGTGATCAGCTGTCTCTCTTACTCACTCAGCTGCTCTCTGCCCGCTCTGTCTGGTCTCTGTCTAATTTATTTGAGACCTGTGCTTTGGGTTTGATTCAGCCCGGATTACGCCAGCATTGGCCGGTGCATGGCAGTGCTGCTGACAAAATTTCTGCATGAAGCTTTGCTCACAGCAGTGCCAGAAACTCTTCCTCCCATGGGAGCTGCAGATGGGCAATGCTTTCTTCAGGAGAGGGCTGTAATTTCCTTGAGGGGTCACAGGCAGGGCAGAGTGGGGATGTGCAGAATTAGCAGGCCCCCCTGGCAGGCTCCAGCACAGGGCTCTGACTGCTTCTCTGCCAGGACCCTGGAGGGGACAGTCACAACGCCAGAGGTGCCCCCATCATTCTTGGGCTGGGGGGGTGTTAAAGTCTGCTGTCTTCACACAGGGTTTTTGAACACCTCCCTCCCTTCTCTGGCTGTCATGTACCCTTGCTGCCACGTTATATCTGATAAGAAAGCTCTGCCAAGCTTAGCATGATTTGCTTCCTATCATTTTACATTAGTGTGCCTGCTCCACAAATCCCCCTGCCCCGCTATCTGGGTAATGGTGTGCAGTCTGGGAGAGCCAGGCAGCCACACATCCTTGCTGAGATAGGGCATTGGAAGCAGGGGTAGCAAGTGAGGGACAGACCCGGTTGGTCCTTTCTGTGAGATGATGTCAGTGTTGCCCCATGGAGAAAAGAGAACATGTATTCGGGAAGGTGTGACAGGCAGAGACTGTGCTGCCCCGCAGTGCTGACCTGGGGCAGGACCACGAGTGTCCCTCTGAAGGAGCTGATGCTGCAGTTCTGCCCAGGCTCCATCCCCACAGGTGGGGATAGGACAGACAAGACTTTACTTTGTAATGGGGGTGTAGGGTCTCTGTGGTTGTTTCTGAAGAAGAATGTTTTCTAATTTGGTGCACACAGCTGCTGCCAATATCTATGTAAATCTATCACTCTCAAGTGTTAGTTATCAGAATTTCCAGGTGAACTTTTTTCTCTCTGCTGTTCTAAGATTTTTCCAGTTGATGAGTAATGTCTTTTGATAATTGCTCAACTCCGCTACTGAATTTGTACTTGTGTACCATTAATCAAAGACATAGCTTCTTGTTTACTTTGGACATCTTTGATGAAACTCTGGGCATCAGCCATCCTGTCTCAGCACCATATCGTTGCAGAAATACTTTTATACTTTACAAGTTAATTGACTCTAGAGTGAAAGGCTTGTCTTTTTTTAAATTGCAGAGGGAACAGCTTTGTTCTAAGATGTTCTCTCCCTCCTCTGGGCTTTGGAATGAAAGGAGGATGTTGTAGGTGGTTTGAGGGTGTATAGAAGCATTTTTGCTTATTTTACCATTCCAAATCAGATTTTATAACTGAACTCAGTTTGTAGTGCTGTTCAGAAAAAGTTTTATAAGAATATAAAATACTTTAGTATTTATAGCTTATAGTATCAGCAGAAAAATATGCTGTATTTAACACAACAGTGGGTAACTGTTTAAAATAAGTACCACGATGGAGCCTTGACAATTTGATTGATGGTTTCCATGACTTTACATGAGGTAAATTGTTATTACCTTGAATCCTTTATTTATTTATGGGGATTTATTGCTATAGTGTCTGATCACCTCATAAATATCAATGAATATAACCTTCAGAATTAATTATTTTCAAAGACATTTTACAAATGGGCACAAGTTCAGAACACTCCCTCCGTCTCAAAAGAGTGGCATTCGGACTTTAATATAGGTTTCTTTTATAAGCTAAACAGCAGCTTTCTGACGGAAAAGTGTTCCACTGGAAAATGCACTTGTCAGGTTCAGATTGTTCCATGGAAGTACAGTTTGATGAGTTTTAAAAAATTTTTTTTTTACAAAGCTAAGCATGCTGCATCTGAGTGGGAGCCTCTCGGGTGCATGGCTTAGCCTACCCCGTGGACAGCTTCGAGGCTCTCGGGGTCTCTGACTTCATGGTTGCTGGCACATCTAGGTTTTCCGGAGTCCCATTATGGAAACGGATTTCTAAAACCGGGTTTCTCTGTGAAACAGAAATCTGCTCCTGACTGTTAACATGGACCAGATGGTCCCCAAAGCCATGTACTTGCAGAGACTGAAATTTGACAGAGTACGTAAACATCACTTTATGGTCAGCCCTTTATAGATTCTCCCCAACCGGAATGGGAAATGGGTGGTTTATGCCCGTAGGTTGTAACAGGTAGCAACAAACCCACTCTGTCTGTCTTAATAAGTTCTATTATTTCTTCTGACTGGAGAAGGTGAAAAGCAATCTCACTTGTCTGCTTGCCAGTCTTACTTGGCAGATGATCATGGAGCAACATTTGGCATTGATGAAGAGGGAACTCTAGGAAAGTTACATGGTTATAGCCCTGCAGGGAAGTAGCTGACATTACTAAAACTGAATACATTGGAATGAAATGAATAAGACTTTGAGTCTCTAACAGGAAGAGAAAAGGGCCCTGCAACAAGTCCAATTGTGTTGCTCACATTCACCTCAGTTACCACTTTGTAATTATCCAGAACCAGAGGAAGGTAATGGCAGTGCTTGCTTTGACCTAAGTAGTTTCTGGCCAAACATGTGATTGGAAAGACTAAGTGTCACAGCAATTAGTGTAATCAGAATACCTGAAACTGCATTAGCAATGCATATCCCTAAATAAATACAGTACAAAAAAATTGTTAATTAGAAAATGTGCATAAAGAAATGTTTGTGTATATAGAGATTGTTTGTCTTAAGTTGCCTCACCACATGAGGTAACTATTGTTTACTTAGACATTGCATTACTAGGAATGAAAAACTTTCTGAAAGACTAAGGCCAAAATAATAATAGAAAACCCTTCCTAAAACAGCAAACACTTACATCTATCTCTAATCTATATACAGTATTTTAATAGAGCAGTTTCTAGGAAGTTTGTGGGTAGCTCTAGCTGCATTAATCTATTGGTAATTGCTCACAATATTGATAGAGGTTGTAAAATTTTCCTCTGGTAAGATTATTAGACATAAAACCAAAAAAGGCACATGTTGCCATTTTTGAAGCTATTCTTACCAGCTTTATTTGCATGGATAGATGCATTAAATAAATAGGATGAGATAGATTTAAAAGATCTGTTATCTTTGAGGGGCATAGAATAATTTCCACTTTTCTATTTTTACCAATAAAATCATGATAGGATTAGTGTCATGTCCTGTCAGCTTTCATTGTAAACTCTAGTGATAAAGTTATTTGACAGGGTAAATGTGTATGAGAGGAAAGGGTTGGAAAGAAAAAGTCCTAGGGATCCATCATTTAAGGATGGCAGTAGAGCCTTCGTACTCATTACACAGGATGCCATCGCTCTACATATACCCACATCCTTGATTTTTTTGGTAGTTAGTAATTTACACATTTTGACTCTGTTTTTGGCTAATGTTCTTGTTGGCATGTTTCAGTCATACATACATAGTTTTGCTCATAGATGAAACAGGGAGCAGTAACATTGCTTTAGAGAAAAGAAGAGAAAGCAGCATGAAGCTTAAAGATTACCACTCAAAGAGCACTAGATTTCCTCTGTGCTCATTAATGATGATGGATCCCTTGCTTTATATTTAAATGTTAGTTTTGTTCAAAAACCTGTATGGTTAATTCTTCAGATATGGGGTGATATGAGACAAGGTTTGCCCATTCTGTTGCTGTTGTTAAGATGTTACTGATTTGATTTTGTATTTTTAATGTAATCTGCAATTTGTAAAAATATATGTTACCTAAAAGCCCCAACAAGGGCATACAGTTCTGCTAAAAACGTACAACATTCTAAATGTAATTGTTGAAACGTATATTGCATTGATTTACTTTTTCTGTTTTTATGCATCTACTTTTCAAACATATTTCTGGGTAAAAATAAGAATTCATCTTTTTTTTTCCCAGGCCAAATGTGTGTGGATCACGTTACAATGCCTACTGTTGCCCTGGATGGAAAACTTTACCTGGTGGAAACCAATGCATAGTCCGTAAGTTAATCTAGTTACGTGTTATGGCTGAGGTTTATCTTTGTCCCTCTGTGTCAGGGTATTTTCGGTTGTATACCCGAACTGAAATGTGTTGCTGTATGTTTTCAATAGCAGCTGTACATTTCTTTACCGTTTTAAATATATTAAGCCAATTTACAAAGTTTTGTGGGCTACAACACAGTGATGTGATACCAGTATTTAGCAAAGGATTAATTTTATTCACATGTTCTGTTTAAGTCTGTGGTAAAGGGTTCCAAGGGGTGTGTGAACTCTCAGGAGTGAGTAGCTGTGGAATATGTTAATATATTTAGGTAAAGGGAAGGAAGCAACAGCATTGGGCCAGCAAGTACCAGGGATGTTTGGACCACATCCCTGAAATATATATGTAGGGATATAAATATACATGCATCATATCCATACTCGTGTGTAGTGGAACAGCATACCAGAAATAACTCCTAAAGGCACTTTGCCTAAGGCTGATAAGACTCTCCAGAGATACTGAGGCAACGTGCTGTCAGCTGGGAATTATTGTATGTCTGGGGCAGAAATAAAGGAAGCATTGTGATGCTGCCTCAGTGCCATCCTTCCTCCAAGATTAGTCTGGTAAAATGGACAAGAGTTTCCCTTTTCCAAGGAAATCTCCCTATATCTACTGTGGCCTGTGGCAGGTTCCCAGACCTTTTCATAGCAGATGGAGAAGGTCTAGGTTTTAGCTGTCCCCTATAAAGATGCAGATGAACAGGAGGAACTGTTTTGGGATCTGTTGTATGCAATTTAACGAGTTTGTCGGTATTTCTGTTATGGTACTGAATTTTCTATCAGGTGTTTTTTTATGTGTTTGGGGTTTTTGAAACATATTTTAAAGGCATTTATGTTTTCTTCATAGCAATCTGCAGACATTCCTGTGGGGATGGATTTTGCTCTAGACCAAACATGTGCACATGCCCAAATGGTCAGATAGCCCCCTCCTGTGGTTCAAAATCAAGTAAGTATTTCTTCTGTGTCTTTGATACTGCTCTTTTGAGTCTGTGAAGCTACTAAGGTGTGTAAAATAGTTCAGTGGTCAATATTTAAGACAAATAACCTCTGAGTCACCAGACATACTTTTACCACAGGAAGGAAAGTGTAGCCTCCTATGATGAAACTGAAGAGTGACTCACAGACCAGCTATTGGAGACACTTTCGTTGCCAGATGAAAACCAAATTAGTCTTATTGGAAGCTATTTTCATTTAGCACTTCGTAACACTAATTCCAGTCTTCCTTGCTTTCTGCACAATGCCTTACCTCTGTTCAACAGTAGATATGCAGTTGTATACAGTACAAAAGTTGTAATGAGGGATGACTTGACAACTGGCTGAACTTGACATGCTTTGTAATTCTCCTCTGCCTTCGAGGGTTATAAGGAAGACGCTGTGCTCTATGTTACTTACATAGGCCTTACATTTCCTTGCCAGGCTCAGTTCACACCTTCTGAATCTTATATTGCTGACCTTAGTCAGGTGACACTTCTGTAGGTGCTAGAGGTACAGAGCTGGTCAAGGTTTTTAAGTGGAACACTTTTCATCAGAAAAAAAACGATGCTCTGATAATGAAGCTTTTCAGAGAGATGACTTTTCCCAGAAATTTTTCGATTTCAGGTTTTCAAGAAAGGTTCCCCAAATCCAGGGAAAAATAAGTAAAATTAAATTCATTCAGTGAACCAGAGAACTCAATGGCTAAACATGGTTGAGTATTTGATATAAAGTAGGATTTTGCTTGGTGTAATATCTGTTCATATCTGAGATGCCAGCTGTAAAGTACTTACTCTGTATTCTCGTTTGAGTGTGGTGCTTGTCTCTTAGAATATAGAAGATTTTGATTTTTATATGAAATGTGAACTTTCCAGAAAGAATTTTGGGGGAAACTGGTTTCCACAAATGCCCTTAACTATCTGAACAACATATTGACTGAAGTCAGTGGGGGATGCACTCAGCTCAGGTCTGTAATGTTATGCTAAATGGTAATCCTTTCAGTTCTGAATATCTTATGAGACTCAATGTGTGGTCTGCTTTGCATCTGTATTTTTTTACCTTGCCCTTTTTTTTGCTTTCCTGGTTGATAAGAGTTTTACCACATAGCTGACCATTTCAGCTTGTGGTTTTAGCGTCCTTTTCATCTAGTAACAGTGGAAAAACAAAAACAACTGCGGAATGTAATGGAAGGCATGTATTAAAATGGTGAATATTGTTCTTTGTAGTTCAACCCCTTTCTCAGGCTCCTGTGATGTCTGTTAGGGAGAGGCCAGCATGAGGAGGATATGGAGCTATGGAGTTCCCAAAGAGTACTGGAAGGCAGGAAGGGGGCAAAATGCTGCAGAAACGTGTGGTGATGTGTTCCTGCCTGGGTTTGCAGCTACTGCTTTACCAGGTGCATATGCCTTAGTCTTGTAAGCCAGTAAAGGAAAGTATGACCTCCTCCCAAGTACAAGGTACAGAGGGAGAGATATATCCCTACACCTGTTACATGTTTTGGTACCTTTGTAAAAGGCAGGAACGAGTGGGCCTCAGTATTACATAACTTTTTTCTTTGGGCACATTGAAGTATTTTATGAGTCAGGAGATTTAAATTAAAATGAAGTATGAGAAAAGTTACAGTTCTTCTTGTAGTTCCTTTTCTGAAATATTCTACCATTGATCTCCATAGTTTTGACCTTTATTGGAGGAGCACAGATAAATGGGTGCAGGACTTTACTACAGTTTTTAATCAAGCGTCTTCTTAAGCCTATGTGACATAGTTAATTTAGTTGTTGACAATTACTTCTCCTGGATATGAATATTTTACTAATAATAAATCTTATTCAGCGCTGACATTATTTTCCTTGCATTGCTACATTGGTTTTCCCACCTTTAAGTGTTGCTTAACACTTTACAAATAGACTTAGCAGTTGGCTTAAAAAAGATACAGTTTATGTCTTGTTGAGTTTCTGCAATAAATTAAAATACATTTCGTGTATGTGGTTACATCCCCTTTGTTTATTAAAACATACCAATTCTAAAAGCAAGTGTCCTTAAGCAGTACAGAGAAAAGACTCCACTGCTTCTGTGCACTCTTGTGTAATATTTTTTATGATCCAGCACATCATTAGTATTTACAGAGCATACTTTATGTAAGTCATTTGCTTTGTTGGCACCATAAACAAAATCCATGAATACATATTTACACAATAGACCACAATGACTTAGATCTGCTATTAGGAAACAAAGTAAACATAAACACAAAAAATACTGTTTGGCATCAAATAGTTACTGTTAACTCTCTTTGGTAACAGTTAATATTTTGTCAGAATATGCATTCATAAAAGCTTATAAAGATTGTATGTTTTTACAAATAAGAAGAAAATTCTGATTAAAATAATAAAAAAATAAAATGTAACCAGTACAAGTTTTTCACATTCAAAATAAAAATCATAAGTATGAGTCAAAATGCCATGATTTCTGAGAATTGAGTGTATAGCTTCTGATATATGAGATGTGTCTGAGGCATCCTTTGGATATTTTAAGCTACACGTGTCTTTAGTATTTAAAGAATCAGTACTTGGCACAGGTTTTATAGCAGGGACACCCCTAGACAGTAACCAAATTAACAGTGACTCTTATAGACTGGTTATCTGTTGATATCAAATATTTAATGCAGATTGGAAAGCATGTGGATTGAAGAGCAAAACAAAGCCTCCAAGTTTAATTCTCATGCAGGTCAGTTGTTGGGACTTTTCTGGTTACGAGCCAGATTTAGGAATCTGATTTGTGGTTGAAAAGAGCAACTGGTGGTTTTTTCAGCAGGGATTTTAGTGACATCAGTAAACTTGCTGGCTGAGTAGTGGTTATTTCTGTGTAATTAGTGAATTTTTGGGTAAGCTTACAGCATTCTTGGAGATAAGATTGCCAAGTGTGGAGGCCTCCCCCCCGCTCTGGCTCTGATGTGTGGGTTCTCTGATGCTGCACAGGTGCAGCTGTGAGAGACATCTCACACTCTTTGCTGTGGGAGATGTCCAACAGAGATGTACCACACTCTATGCCATGGGAGGTGTCCCACACTCCATGCTGCAGGACATGTCCCACACTCTGTGCTGTGCCAGCTCTGGGGTGATGGCTTCTCTGCTGCCCCCCAGACTGCCCGTGCCATGGCTGCTGTGTGTTGGTGCTGCAGCTGGGCCCATTTGTGCTGCATTCGTGCTCTATGATCCTGCCACGCTGTTGGAGCTGCTGCGCTGCCCAGTGGGAGCAGGGGGTGAACGAGGAGGATGGAGTCTGCTTCGGCATCAGGCACATCCCCGGGGTTATGGGTCAGGTGTGTCTCTGAGCTCAGCCGCTGGTTTTGCTTCCAGCAAGTGTGGTCAGAATGGGCTGGCTGAAACAGAGAAGGCACTTGCTGATGGGGCTGTCTCTGAAGGAAGAGAGCTGTGACAGAGGCAGTGGAGGCTGTGGTGGGTGCTGGGGGTGGCAGCTGGTGGAGGACAAGTGTCTATGTGCCCTAGCAAGCTCCTTACACTGCCTGAGTGCAGAGCAGGGCCTGCTCTGCTCCTCTGCCACAGCATCAGAGGCACAGCTGAGGACTGAACTCTTCCTCAGAGGCTTCCCGCTTAGAGTCTTCCTCAGAGATGGCCGTCAGTGGGGGCTGAGCGCGAGCCTTGGCTCTGCACCCTTGGACCCCATTCCTTGGGGGCTGTGGGAGGTGTCCACTCAATGGCAGTAAAACCAGGAGCTCAGCCCCTTCCATTATATTCTGCTGCTGTCAGGTCTTGAGTTTTGAATGTTTCCAGAGTTTTTGAGGCTGCTGTGGGTTTTCTCTGCACCCTGTGCAGGGCCGCAGGGCCACAGGCCCGCATCCCGTCCTGGCTCTGGCTGCCATCTCTCTCCTGAGTCAGTCACTCGACAGAGAAAGCACGCTGAGCATCTGGGATGCGATGAGGCCGTCATTCCTTGTTTACAGCTCCTGGCAGGCAAAGCCCTGCGTCATGCACAGCCAGGGCTGGGAGCGTTTCCTCGGCAGTGGCACGGAGAGAGGCGGCCTCTCCTGCGGTGCCCGCTGGCTGCCCTGCCGCGCCCTCGGCCCGGGGTGCTGGGCCAGCAGCTCCACCGCTTCTCCCACCTGAGGAATACAGACCCTCGCACCTCGTGTTCCTTAGTTTGGGATTGCAGAATAGACGGCACGTGTGTTACCTTTCGCCTGCCTGGTGAGCTTCTGCACGTTTCGTGAGCGGCTGTGGTTGTGGTAGTGCTCTGGGTGTGATGGAGGCTTTACCCCCTTTTGCCCGGTATTTATTTTAAAAGTCAGGAACTGTTTTGCTGAAGTGGAGAGGTTGTTGTTTCACTTTGATAAAAAGCACAACTATTGCCCACACACAAAGCCTGTGTGGATATGTTTGGTCTAGGGGGCTCTATTGCAGGGTTATAAAGTTGTGTTCCTGCAGTTATTCCTGTTTTGACTTCAGACATTTCCAGCGCAGACTGTTTACAAATTGGATGTGAAAAAGACCGGTAATTGATTAAAAGCAGTAATTTATGAATGTTAACATTTCCTGTGCATGCTGAAATAAGGCAAAGGTATATGCCTTGATTTACCAGCCTTATAATAATTCCTGGGCTTTTTCCTTGCATCTCTGTCAGTGTGATATTTTGGAACAGGTTGTTTCATTTACCGGAATATGTCCACTGACATTAGCGGAATTGTTGATATAGCTGAGAAAAGAGAAGCTGGACCGGCATTAATATGTTAGTTTTCAAAAATGCATTCTTAACATCATCATCTGAGCTCCAGACAGCCTTTGAATGTGTTTCTCTAAACTTTTGGAAGGGTAACGTTTCAGAATAGTCAGTATGATTTTGGAAATACTCTTTTAAACATTCCCTCAAAAGAAGGCAGAAAATAAGTAATTAGTTTGCCAACTGTATGCCACTGATTTTCTTGCATGGTAACAATTAAATTGATTGAAATGGCTCATTTTAAAAAACATGACTGGTGTCCCAGCAATCTCCCGTAATGATTTTAGTTTAAAAAGGAGGAAGTAATATTTTACCTTGGAAAAGTTCTTTTAAGAAGCAGTAGAACAAATTATGGAAACTTTTTGTGTGTGTGTTATGTGTAAAACCACTCCTTATTCCAAAATGAGGAAATATATTCTACTTTTACTTGAACAAATAATATGAAAACCATCATATAAGCTACTGTTAACCTTTTTATCTCAAATGTAGTTCAAACTACTTAAATGGCTTTGGTCTTCATGTGGGAATGGAAATTAGCTCTTGGCATAGCTTGCTCTAATTGAAATCAGTTTGTGGTTTTTAAGTTCCTTCCCTGCTTGACAGATGATATCATTTCCTATGCTTTTTGTAATCCCCTCTGTTTTTCTAAGATTGTATAAAGCTGAGTTGAACTACACATTTTAAAGTAACTATACACCTTTTTCTGACCTACTTAGGACATAGTCCAAAAATCTTCACCAGATATTCACTTGATGTTTGCAGACAATTTTACTTTTTATTGAGGAATGTTAGTACATTTTTGTTGCCTGAAGTACTGAGTACATCCAAAGTAGAACAAAGATGTATCATAACTATTAGACACATGAGAAATGTAATACACAGTTTTTACTTTCATAATTGAAGAATTAAGAGGGCAGTGTTTAAAATGCTTGATTGTTTTAAATCCTTTCTCCAATTGCATGTTTAATTTCTGTTCTGTGGATTCATATTGCTATAGAAGGAAATACAGCTGAAATTATTATTTCTACTTAAAAATAAAAATAAAATTCCATTCACATACTTCTGAACTGTAAAAACCCAAATGATGCTTAAGGGCTTTGTGCAAGAGGAAAAACCTGTGGTTGGCATAGCACCTGTTAGCAAAAGGCTCTGATGGGGATGCAATCTCTATTTTTCAGTCCTGAGCATTTCAAACAGCATGTTGTAGGTATCCAGTGCTGCATCACAGTCTACTGAAATGCTGATCAGACTGTAATCCTATCTGGGGAGGAGCCTTTCATGTGGTTCCTGTTAAGAGGAAAACCATTTCCCAGCTGCTTACTGGAGTGCGGGCCCCAGTTCACAGCTGTGTTGGACAGCAGAACCTGTAAGGACTTCACTTTGTTGGGAGGCCTGCCCACTTCTCTGTGCCTGATGAAGAGCCTGACATACTTTTGTTGCTCCTAACATCTAGTTAAAAAAATATGTTTTTCCTTATTACTAGAGAAATGCAGCACAGACGTTATGCTTTGCTGGCATGGGGCTTAAGCTGCCTGTTAACCATTATGAATGGTGGGGCTGCAGCTGAGGAGAGTTTGCTGCTCCCTTGCCTCTGCTCCTTGCAGGAGAAGGTTGTTGGCTCTGGGGAAATAATGTCTGGGAGCTCTGCAGCTCCCAAGCACAGCAGCTGGCAGCAGCTCTACTGCTGGGGTGAGCCCACAGATGACATAGAGAAAGAAATCACTCTGTTATTTTTCTTTTTTATGCAGCAAGTCCTACCTGGCCAGATCAGCTTCTGGTATTGCATGTGTTGGCAAAAGAAGTCTGTCTTCAGGAGCTTCCTTATATACTTCCCTTTAATACTTCTCTCCCCAGTTTCCCAGATGATAAGGCTCTCTTTCCTTTTGGTGGTATCTGCCAGAAGTTTAGTACTTTTCCCTTACTAATGGCTTGTTCTCATCATTGCTAACTATGAAACAAGTTCTGTGGATTTATGCTCGTATAAAATGCCTTTGACTTGAATGAGGGAGGCATCAAATTCCTGCACCATGTCCTGTATTCCTTAGGTACTGTAAATCTATTGTGTTCTGTAGTGCCAGTGTAGTATCTGTCCTAAAATGCGCATCCTTGACTTCTAATACTTTCTTGTTCACAGAATCAATGCCTAAAAAAAAAGTAAAGTCCTTTAGCAGACAATTAAGTGTTTCTGACTGGTTTGATTTAACTGAGGAAAATCTTTTTCCTTTTCAAGTACAACACTGCAACATCCGGTGCATGAATGGAGGGAGCTGCAGTGATGACCAATGCCTCTGTCAGAAGGGATACACGGGAACACACTGTGGACAGCGTAAGTGCCCTTCTGTGAATGTAGATACTGTGCACAGTTAAGTAATCCTGTGATATGTGGATTGGACACCCTTCAGCACTGAATTTTCAACTGCTGTTGAGCTTGTTTTTTATCAGGTATAGTGGAGTTTTACAGAAAAACGCATGACTTTGTAATGAATGCCGAGTGAATTCTTTCTGATCAGGACTATTAAAATAAACATGATGTGAATTCATAATAATTGAATATAACCTGATCCTGTAGTTCTCACACTACCATTATTTTCATTGACCTCCAGGACTTTTCACTCACTAGAGCAAGAGGCCATAGATCCAGAGTTTACATGGGATGCAGATTTCATTTTATGGAAAAAATTAAGATTTTAATACAAAGCTTTGTTTTCATTTCAGTGTTTGCATCAGACTTAACTAGCATGCCTAAGAAATAGTGCTCATTTTGGTGATGTCTTATTAGAAGTGATAGACAGATTTTTTTTATCTCCTCAAACAATCCTTAGCCAAAAGTGTTCCTGGATCTGCTGCTTAAAATTTCTCCCAAGCTGACTCTGGTGGTCTCTCATTCTTCTTGGCTGGAATGCTGTGAAGTAGCTCAAATAAGGATGTAGACACTGCTTTTAACCAAGGCTGTCACATTGCTATCTAGTGAACTATTGGTCTGACAGAGAAAATGTGTTTAGCTCATTTAATGAAAACCGTTTGTGCTCTGTCAAGATCAATGGCACCCTTTACATGAACTTCATTGGGACCAGGAATTTACCAGAATAATCTGGAGGAGGATCACGTGGTGAAAGGATTAAGAATTGTATTTCTGCCTTCTCTGTGAAATATCAAGTGGATAAAAGAGGATAAATGGAAATCTTCTTTCTACTGAAGTGAACGTGAAAGGGTACAAAGAATAACATTACTCAATGAACATCAAGTTGTGTTTAAAGATCTCCTTTTTCATGTGCATGCTATATTTTCTGATTATTTTTGAGAGCAACTGCTTTTGGAGTTTATTCTGAGGAAAACTGGGTCCTGAATCTAGTGACATAATACAGGGGAAGAATATCTTGGTTTAACGTAGTCAGAATAGATATTGATTCGATTTTGCTATCCTGGTTAATAGTATGAATTATTTAACATCAGCAAACAGCCTTTTAATACCGGATTATTATGACAGAGGAACAAATGCATTTGAGGATTTAGAGACCAGATTTTTTTTCTGCATCTTCTATCTGCAATCTCTGTAAGTGTTTATTTGTTGAAAGTTTGAAAGAGATGTTATTTTGAGGTTATGGGATTGTCTAGCCATCCCAAAGAGAAAGGCTCTGAGAGGTCAGAAAAGCTGTGATTGTTACTGTGTTTATGTTATGCTCTCTTGAGAAGATGAGTTCATGATACTAGTGAGGCAGGAAATAGGGAAAGATTGTAAGTAGATTCTAAGAAGAAGGTTTCCTATCCTGTTATGTTTACCATTTTTGCCAGTTCAGTGAAGCTGGTCAAGTACATACCTTCATATCTTTGTGGCCATAGCTCAATAAAGATTACTTTTGCCTTCCCTCTGCCACAGCTGTCTGTGAAAATGGATGTCTAAATGGCGGGAGATGTGTGGCTCCGAACCGATGTGCCTGCACGTATGGCTTTACTGGACCCCAGTGTGAAAGAGGTATGTGCCCTAAATCAGTGGGGAGAAAATTGTGTTCCAACTTGCTCAAGAGTAACTCAAAAATACTTAAACGATAATACAAAATAAAATATTTATATAGTAATATTTTATTGCTGTCTATGAATAAAGTAAAATAGCATGAGTGTCCTTGTAGAATGCAACATAAGGATTTTTTACTGAAAGGAAAACTTCCGTCTAAGAATATTGTGGAGATACTGGTCATGGAAAAACACAAATTAAAATAGAAACTTTCTTAAATGGCATTTTTAGTAAGAAAGCAAGCTTTAGATTTGATTTAAAACCCAACATTCAATCTTGTCTTCTTTTGATACTTTTATATCTCACAAGTGCTGATTGGTGTGATTTTAGTGTTTGGTTCTTCGGTTCATGGTAGGTTTACCAAACATTGTTTCCTTTTTCTGAGGGCAAAGCCCCTGCTCCAGCTGTAGGGTTGTTGGGCCATTACCTGTTGTGTTCTATGATTGAATTGGTTGTGTTTGGTTTTGTTAGTTTCAAGACTGAAAATAAATTTTAAGTAGCATTTTTAGAAGTGTGTGAACCTCATAAGGATAGAGGCCAGGATGAAACACAGATGCAATTGTTTACTTTTTTTGCAATGAAAGCACTCCAGTGGAAGTGGTGGCAAATGAAAGTTATTGATAAGTGCTTTTACTCAAACCAGCTTCTAAGTCATCAGAAAAGCTCTTTGTATCTGATACATTTGCACACCAGTGATAAGCAGCATCTTGCCTCTGTCTTTGGTATGTTTTGTTTTGGCAGAGTTTATTCCATTCTTCTTTCCATTTTGTGCAGATTTATTGTTATCAATTTTCAAATGAAAACACAGCTATACCAACTGTCTTATCTGGTGTGTGGATTTTTTCGGGTTTATTAAACGAATTTAGTGGTTCATTGGCGAGCAATATAGTGAACAATGTTTAGGAATAATCCTGTTGAGTTTTGTAAAAATAAAAATAAAACATTTCCATTTGTCAGATCAATTGGTTATGATAGTTGGAAATTAGTACATACTACTCATACACTAGGTTGTGTTACATATCTATGAACCTCAGATAGAATAGACATTAATAATCTGATTTTGGACTTGCATGTGGAGGATGTGCTGAGCACATGAAATTTCTTCAGCGACTGTGTCAGATGATCACCACTGTCAGTGCTGCACCTGGAGGAGTAATGGTTGGCTTTTCTATGTGGGCAGCACAGATGGGTGATGCAGAACAGCAGCTCTAAGGGGACCAAAGCCTTTTGTTCTGTGCTAGAACAGATGACAGGATGAAGCAGGCATTGCCTGCACTCCCTACAGCAGATAAAATTGCTGTTGGCACCATGTGAAGTCTTTCAGTTGTCCACTCAGATGTTATACAAATAGTTCAAACCAATGGTGAATTTTTCCAAAGATTGAAAAGTAGCTCTGTTCTGAATCTTGGCATGTCACTGCTGGAGAAATACAAAAATTAGGTTAAAAATCCTAAGTTTAAAACAACTACTGCTAGTTCTTCATGGGTGAAATTTTTGAGCCCTCAGAAGATTGTTTGGTACTACTTTTGTGTTGGCTGATCTGAGTCCAGTTTGATTCACTGGCATTAGGGCGACTTTCTCGGCTGAATCCTGCTGATGGCCTCAGTCCTGCCCCTCGGGTTCCTGCCTTCTGGTGGATGGAGAGAGAAACTGGTGACACAGGGCCATTTGAGCCAAACAAAGCTGTCCTGAAATCCCATACATGTTACTGAGCACAACTGAGGTGGAAATCTGTAACTTACATACCTTGTCCATAGGCAGTTTTTTACTTAAAACATCTGTTTGATTCTGTAGTTATCAATGAAAGAGAAAATAGCTGTTAATGAGCTGTGTGTTGAGGCCAAATGATAGTCATAACTTCCTAGAAAATCTCTGAAATTTGGCTCCTTTCACAGAGATTTCCTGCAGCCTCTCTACCTAGCTGAGCTAATATGTTCTCCTCTAAAAAGGGTGTGGTGGTTTTTTGTCTCAGAATCACATTATGCCATCAGAAAAACTTTTTCTGAAGATAGCTTTTCAAGTATAAACTAATGTTGGTCTTAGTCAGAATAACTTGCCTTGTTCAGCACATGCACCTGTGTGGTCACTAGGGAGTTGTCTGGCTGCATATGATTTTACACAGCTGTCAGCTAAGTAAGAGGTCCATATTTTGAATCTAGGTTTGGAAAGTTATGTGGATTTGTGACACTCCCTGGTGGGCTTCTGATGTGAATGGATATTAGCCAGTAAATTGACAAGATTCATGCCTTGTAGAGTAAAACCGTGTGTTTATTAGAAAGAAAAGAAAGGAGGGGAGGAAACAAAACAACAAAACCAGAGCATCTCTGTGCATGGAGGAGGGGAAAAAAAAAGGAAATTCCTGAAGAGAAACAGCCTCTTAAACTATCCCATTTCTGGGGGAAACAAGAGAGGCAGATTGTTTTGAAAACACCATTGCTGGATAGAAAGGTAATGTGAAGTGCTATAGTTCTGTGGCATATGCACAGTCTCCATCTGGTTGGCTGTGGTTTGATGTCGAGGTTATGCCATGCCACAGGCTCACAGTTATGGAAGTCATTTACTGCTGCAAATCACCCCTTGCTTTCCTCTGCAAGCATCAGCTAACAGTAACAATCACACCAGTGCTTGTGACACATATGTCACAGACCAAAAAAATTCCAGCCTTTGCTGCATGTGTTGTAGCTTAGAACTGACTGGAATAAAACAATGTTTAGGCAACGAAATAATGAGGTTATTCTGATAATCTGATAGGGAAAATAGTTAAAATGTTGCAGGTGGTTAGAACAAAGTTAGAGAGAGTTTCTTAGATGCAGAGACAAATCATGTAGTTCTGTTTTAAGTAGTTTTTCCATACATTTTGTCATATTTATAATAAAAATCACCCTGATAGGCATTATCTCAGGAAATGCTGACTGTTAATGAAGATCTAAAAGAGTTCTGTGTAGGTCAATAGCATCAAATACCTGCACAGTGAAAGGGCTTTATCTGGTGAAAGACCTGCTGCTTTCACAGTGCAGCAAACTCCATCCAATTTGTGGCATGAGTATTTTTATGTAATTATTCAGTCATGCTGTGGGAGGGT
Organism: Pachyramphus minor; assembly: GCA_013397135.1. Lineage (NCBI taxonomy): Eukaryota > Metazoa > Chordata > Aves > Passeriformes > Tyrannidae > Pachyramphus > Pachyramphus minor. The sequence continues at coordinate 144,525 of VYXB01008938.1, read as the reverse complement.
AGCAGCTGGCCTTGGTCAGCTTTGGCACACCAGTTGCTTTTTGTGTGTCTTAGAAGTGTTAATGTTAGTGTAACATTACAAACACTATAAACAGGAGCACAAGGAATTCTGAGATTCATTTTTATCAGTGGGGCTCCTCTTCGTGTTCTGAGAGTGTGTACCATGTCACTGGTGAGATTGGCTTCATCAGGGCTGGATACATAACTCTGTCATGGTTGTAAGCAGTACACATGTATGGTTAACTCTGAGCTGCTGGGTGCAGTGTTTGGCACCTTTCCAGGGGCAGCAGGAGGAGCTGCCTGGTTGTACTGTCAAGTGCATGCAGGTGTATCAGAAGTACAACAGACCTGGCTTTTCTGTGGGATAGTGTTCAGAAAAGGTGGACTTGCCATAACCTCAAGAGTAAAAGTGTAGTGGAGTTTGAAATGCTTCCTACAGCCATTTAAAACACATTTAAAATACATAGTCCAGGAAGGAAAATACTTAATGGATATTGTCTCAGTCAAAATTCAGACTTCAGGGATTTCTTTTGGAAGGTGCTGAGTTCCCTGGCTGCGGTCCAGTGATGGGCTTTGACATGCCTTTAAACTCAAACCTGAGATGCCATTATGCCTAAAATTATGTAAGTGCTTAAGGGCCTTGATGGATTTTGGCCCAAGCTTTCATAGTTAGTTAAGATCCAAGGGGTGCACTCAGCTTTTAGCTTGTCAGTAGCCATGTTGTTAATGAAATCACAGGTAGCAGAAAATGAAGATGCAGGCAATGCAAAATTTCTCCCATTGGTTCAAAACCAGATGCCATCTTTATGCCATTTGTCTGCTAATGCTGAATAACTCAAGTGAGTTACAGATTCTTCAGTTCCTATTAAAGCTGCTGAAGAGACTGAGAGCAGAGACTTATCTTATGTTCCCCTGAGGATGGTTCAGAACACCGACAGCTCTCTTCATTATCTGTAAGAGAGCCTGGGGGATTTAGCTGGCTACAGGAGATGCCTACGTTTGGGTCATGTGAAAACATCCCTATATCATGGACTTAATGAAAGTCCATAGGAAAAATTGATGATAGGAGCTCAGAGAGATCAGACAACCCTATCAGATTTGGTAGAACTGTGCCTCCAAACTTGTGCATAAAGGCTTTCTTGACTATTTGAAACTCTTTCTCTTTGGACATTTGGGTAATTATACTTTGAGACGGCAAATCCTATAGAATATAAAATTGTACATTGTTGTTACCCTCGTCTTGCAGAAATGCAATGAAATATGCTTTTCTTTTTCTGTCTGGATTCATTTAGAGGAACACAGTGGAAGCTCAGAATGTGTTACAGCCCTGTTTGTTTATTTGAATGCTTGTGACAACATCAGGGGCTCAATCCTGCTGCATTCTGGAGTTTTGCCACTCGCTTTGCGTAGGAGCAGAATTGGGCCTGATGTAGTTCAAATATCAAAAATGTACCACGTGTGTTTTGTTTTTTTCTGGACTCAGAATGTGAGCAAATGATTGCTTTTTCTTCAAACAGAGTCCTTTCTGTACTGCTCGCTTCATGGCAGGAATTTTTGCATAATTTTTAATTATATTTGGCCATTATTAAAAGTTCCTGGAATTAATGCCATATGTAAAAATATCTTTCCCAGAGCCTCTTTATGAAAGTGCAGCCACTGAAAGTGGTCAAGAGTAGTGTACGGCTCTGTATATTTTTTTCTTTCTAAATACTACAACGGGTAGAATGTTTTCACAAAGAGGACACTGCACCCCTTAGTGTGCCCCGTCTCTGGTATTTAGTCTAAATGGAAAGTAAATAACAAAGTGTAGATAGCAGTAAAAGTATGTTCCCAAAGCCTTATGTTGCATTTAAAGTAGTATTGCAGCATATGGTAGCTGGCAAACATTTGAATAAACTTGATTTCTGTAGCTTTCTTCCAAGAAACACATCTGTTGACATAGACATGTAGTTTCTGCAGCCCTGTAACATGAATGCATGTACAGTGTTACAGCAGCAAGCTAAAGGATGGCTAAACTTGAAGGCCTGGAATAAGGATTCTTGCGTGCATTTTTCACCCTGAAAAGTTAAGCAAAATGGCTTCAGGCTGAAGATCAACATATTCAGTCACAGAGTGATGTTTTACTGAGTTTAAAATTATTTTAATACATGTTGTCACCTTTTTGTTTTAAAACAAAAATTCAGTATTGAGGTCTTGGATTATCTTTTCTATAGAAGAGGTTGAGATTAAGTGGGTGAGCTTTTAAATTTTTAAAATTGAAGCTGCAGCTTTATGGTGGAGAAGTCTCTGCAGAATGATTGTGCATGGTTTAAGATGGTTCATAATACTTAGCAATATAATCAATAGATCTCTGGATCAGAACTCAGGACTCATGCCAAAAAGCATTTTTAGGGATCTTGTGTGTGTCATGGCTTTTATCCATTGTTTTTCTTCTTGCAAATACACCCCATAACCTGTCCTGTGTTGCTTGCTCTATGCTTTGTGTATCCTAAAATATCAGATAGCACATTTTAAAATGTTTCTTCAGATATATGCTTAAAAGTTTAATCAAGATCCATAAGTGATTAAGTACATATGGCTGAGGTCTCATGTGAGATGTGAGGGCTCCAACTTTTGTACATGAAGCTGAACATTTACATTTTGTTCCAAATTGAGTTTTGGTTTCAGTCAAACAAATCCAAAGTTTTCATTCAACTATTTGGCAGACCTTTCTATACTTTCATGCCTTCTTGATTGGCTGCTAAGGGCACTGACCTTTAGATGTGCAATAAGGTATTGTTTGGACTCTGCTTTGGTTTGATTTTCATTGTAGCAGTGGAGATGCATACAAATGTAATCACAGATTGGGGATTCCATATTTTTGGTATAAATGAAGATAAAAACATTTGAATGAAATAGCTGCATTGTTCTAATCTGTAAGACTTGGTTCTTGCATGTAGGATATTGAAAGAACTCACATGAGAATCACTGAGATCATCCTTCTGGAACTGCAGACAGCTTTGTTGTTGAACCTGATTCCTACCTCCAAGTGTGCTGGCAACCTGTGTTTGCTGTGCATCAAATTTGGTTCTGCTCTCATTGCAGACAGGCTGAACCTTGTGCTGGCTCTGCTTGCAACTTGCAGTTGGAATTGTAGTATCCTAAGTAAGGAAGAGCAGAGCCTGTGCTTTCATCAAGAGGCTTTGTAGAAGTTATAACACAGAGAGATGTCTATGTTTGTTTGGTTATGGGATGTTACAGTACAGATATACTTCCTATACACAGTGCAGGCAGTTGATATCTTCCCTGAATGGCCTGCACTGCTGGGTTTGTGCTCTGTGGTATTCCAGGGAGAATTGGAAAGAATCCATCTGATGTATTGTATCACAAAAGTTAACTTTTTTGTGTGTGCTGAAATAATGGATCAGCTTTTACTGATGTTGGTTGTCATTGCAACACAGTTGTGCATTTGAGGCCTTCAGAATGAGTGTCTTCAAGCCATTCTTCCTCTCTTAGTACCATTGTTCCAGGCCTATTTTTCTAATTTCAGCCATGTCCTGATTTCTGAGTCACTACAAAACTTGTGGGAAATAGAATAGCTGGGCAAAACTGATTTCTCATGGAACTTTCCAAAGGAAAGGTGCTTTCAAAATGGCGACTCCTGGAGTTGTACATAGGATTGAGGGAGTTGCACAGGGAATGAGTAAATGCAGCTGGGAACTTATCTAACAATGCCTGCTTTGCTGTTCCTCGAGAAAAGTGTTTCTTCTTCCATATGTTGCAATGTATTTGATATAAGAAAGCACAGCTACCTGAAATACTTTCATTTATTACAGTGAAAACAAATGTTTTCCTTGTGAATCACCCATTCATAGCTTTTTTTCTTTTCTTGTTGGGTTGGTAAACTTGGAAAATTTTCTTACAGTTGCAACAGAAACAAATGTCAGTGTGTATCGTGCCTCAGTCAAGTTTTGGTTATGGACATAATTTTTTTTCTTTGTTTTTTGAAGTGATCTAAAACTTCCATGATGATCAGCTCTAACAAAGAAAAGAAACCTCTTTTAAAACATCATAGATTGTACCTAATACAAGGATAAACTGACGAGGGCCTGTCCAAGTAAAACAATTCTTTTATGTAGGTCAACTGCAAAATGCTAATGAAAATGCATCTTAAGCAGAGGTGCTCGAAGTGGTCAGTGGGACTGTTTTGACACATGTAAGTTTTTTTGCAACATTTTGGTAGCAGAGCTGATGAAATCTCTGTAAAATTTAAAACTTTTCTACAGTAAACTGTTGCATTTAGAAAGATATCTGCTATCCTGTCTCAGCATAAATGCTGCAAAAATTGTGGGAAACAACTACCTAAGAGCAGCTGTAAGAACAGGCACGATCTCACTTCCAGTTGCCCTTGAGAAGTTCACGAATAGTGATGGAGTAATTTTTATATTTTTTTTTTTGTGACAGCTTGTATGTTTGGCACTTCAGAGAAATGCTGTAGGAAAAGAAAAGAGGCCTAAATAAGGTCTGAAAAGAAAGGAGCCCTGAGAGAAATATCACTCTCCAAATTCTTCTGTGCTGTAAAACAGAGCCTGGCTTTGCACTCCTTATCCAGAAGAAACACCTTTTGGAAAAAGGTGGAATTTTGTTATGTAAAGAAACCAAGATTTAGTATTTCTTTTTGTGGGAAGGTGTGCAAAGACTAGGGAAACGTAATTTTAAAAAAACATGCAAGTTATTAAAAGTGCATGTGTGTTTACACTCATATATACACATAGGGGTTTATATTTTAAGAAAAGAAATATGAAACCTTTTAGGCATCTGCTTTTTGCTTGTGACCTTATACATTTGCTTTGTATCTGTTGCAGGCTAAGCTAGCACAGGTAGGTTAATGTGACTGCTGTGCCATAGCCTCAATTTTGTTTCACGGTGGTGTAATTTAGATTACAAGTCCCATACTGAAAGAATGGCCTCTTTTTTATTTTTTCAAGTTTTTCTTGTCCCTGAATGTTAACTTAGTGTGTGACTCTTTTTAAAAAGCATTTAGCTCCAGTAAGCCTGGCTCACCAAATGGTCTTGATTGTGTTTTGTAATGGTCCTGCCCTCAACATTTATGTTTTCTGTGAAGTTTACCCAGTGACTGCCAGGCATTTAGTGCTGTCCCCATTTGCTCCTTACTCCTTGGAACAAATGGTCTTCTGTGACCCTCTAATGCTTTTTCTTCCAACACGGAGGTGTTGACAGTCATAGGGAAGCAGAGCTGAGCAGAAACCTGTATCCTCACAGTTCTTGCCTCCTTGGGGAAGTGGTGGCAGATCCTTTCATCCTGCACCGCTACACACAGCATGGGACAAAGCCCCTGCTCCCCTGTGCTGAAGCAGGAGAAGGGTTCTTGCTGGCATTGCAGCAATGGTCATAAGTTCAGTGGTATTTTATTAGACTTACCATTTTCTTTCTTGCTTTTATATGCAAAAGAATCTCATAGTGCTCTTTGGTCTCAAGGTTAAACCACGGGTTTTTGCCCTAAGTCCTTTAACATAGGTACCACTGCTTACAGTGGCTCCACTGAATCTGCTGATAGATGAATTTTCAGCAAGGCTTGGGAAATCAGTTCTTCTCCAGCAAAAACAGACACTAAAATGCACATCTGCTATTTAGCGGAGTAACTCCCACTATCAAACAATGCATTTACATTTTTTAAAAAATAGAGCTGTAAGAATAACAGCGGAGAGAGGATAATTTGTGACTGTATTTCAGCTTACAGAACTGCTTAGGTGGAAGAGACCTCTTGAGATCACCTAGTCCATCTCCCCTGCTCAAGCTGGATCAGCTTGACCAAGTTGCCCAGGACTGTGACCAGTCATACCAGAGAGTGTGTTAAAATATATGTTAGTTTGTGATTTGTAAAACCTCCAGCTGTATCATTCAGACCTACCAACCATTTAATGAAGATCCAGTGTCATTGTCAAAGTGTTCATAATTCTGGATCTTTTGTGGGTTTTTTATTTGTGTGTTCTGCTACCCAGGGAGTATTTGTCCTGTGGCAATGATTGATTGAGTGCTTTGAAATGAAAGCACAGGTTATGCTGATGATTTCTAATGTACTTTCCTAATAAAAGTCTAAAAATGGAACAGTTAGCTTAAAAATAATAAAAAAAAGGGGAGACCTAATAGGTACTTGAGTGATATTTCATCTGATTTAGGAGGCAGCTGTGTCCCTCAGGGACAGGAGATTTCAAAAGCTCCTATGTCTCCTTATGTTCTTGACAACTGCAGCAAGAAGCAAAGCAGTGAACATACAGTGGAAAGAGCATGTTGTGCACTTTCTTCAAAGTGCAGTTAAGATAGATCTTAAAGTGAGACACCTTGAATTGCTTCTTCAAGGGGTGTTGGATTGGTCTCTGTGCTGGAATAATATGTCCAGACATCTTAGTTCAGTTGAGCGATACAGTGACAGGATACTCCTTGAACATGAAATGTTTATAAGAGGTAACAGTAAAACCAGGGAGCAATGAGCTATAATTGTCCTGCTGGGATATGATGAAAGCCTTTATGAGAATCTCTATGTCCTGGAGGGACAGTATGCATGGTAACTTGGAGAGATTTGTAAAATGGAAGTATGACAGCTTTACAGTGGGATTAATACAGGCTTCAGAAGAAACCACAGGGCCAAAAATTACTTCCAGGCCACAGGGCAGGAAGGCAAAAAGATCTGCCATTGAAATGGGCAGTGAAAAACGAGGTAAGTGAAAGGAATGTTGATGTTGGGTTACTTGGGCTCCAATAATCTTTAAGATAAGACATAATTTAATGATGCAGATGCTGTGTCTGGAATTGAAACGCACTGCACGGTGTGAACTAATTCTAGTTGCTTGATTCTTGAGTCGAAGAGTAGAGGAGTAATAAGAGGATGATTTGTGACTGTTTTGAGGCATTGAAGTAATTTTAATACACTTAAATCTGGGCTCATAAATTAAAAATGAGAAGCAGGGAGGGAAGATAGGTGAGAAGATGTCAGAAGGCTTGTAGCCAAATAGTTTTTCCAATCAATGGGAAAAGAGCATTGAAGACAGGTTGAAAAATTTAGACTTCTCTTCTCCTGCTTGGGTAGGGGAGACCCAGCGGAGATGTGCATTCCATTCATCTGAATGCCTCTTCTAGTAAAAACATTACTAGACACAAGCACAGGCCAGGAATGGCAAATGATGAATGACTTAGCAGGCTATCTTGCTGGGTATTTAATCTGTGTGGTTATCTAAATAATTTGAAATGCTTCTCTTGGCCTGAGCTAGGCTGGGCAAAATGAAGTGCCATGCATTAAACCTTGTGCTATTTCAGCTCTCAGGTCCCAGCAGGAACCCAACAAGATATGGCTCTGGGAAAGGTGATACTATATTAAACTAATAGTACAAGTTGTATCAAACTCTGTTCCAAATTCAGTACAAAAACTTGCGGTTTCAGAAGGCATTTTAAATCTAGCACTAGCACTTCAGTCACTTGCTGATGGCAGTACAAAAAAAAAAAAGCTTTGTACAGCTGCTGACTGCAAGGAAGATGAGAGGTTAAATTGGGTTAACAGAAATGAAAGACATGCAGTGGAAGAAGTATTGGTATCAGAATGCTTATGGAATTTGTCATTAAATGGTAGAAGTGTTTAAATTGGAGGGCAAATTAAAGCATTACTTTTTATAATTTTTCCCCTATTTATGTGAAATTGAAATTATTTACAAAGGTGTACAAAGAAACTTTAATTTCTTTCCCTCTTAAAAAAAAAAAGGAAATATGATGGCAAATACATCTTAGTCTCTTACTGTTCAAGCCTTTTTAAGCTCAGGCCTGAGCCACTGATGTGTATTAGAATAATTCTGCTATTCTTACTACAGTTGATTACAGTGCTCTGTTATAAAGGGTGGAGGCACTTGGTTGTTCTCCAAAGAAAGTGAGTAATAATTGACCTAATGTACAGAGCACATGAATAACATATTCTTTTGGTAAGAAATTTATGTTTTACAGGGTGTGCTAGAGTTCACATCCCTTTTTCACATCTTCCAAAAGATTTTAAAATACTCAGCTGCTCTATTAAATTTCTAATTCAACAAATACTCAAATACAAAGTATGCGTTAGATAAAGCTCTTGAGTTGAATCCAAACATTGAAAAATCTTTTAATCTGCCTTGAAAACAGCTGTTTAGAATTTTGAATAGAAATAACAACTTCCTCCAGCCTATGTTGTTGATGTCCCCTTCAGGCTCAAGCTGGGAGGAATTTCTCTTTGTTACTCTGTGACAGCAGCAAGACTTTGCATCAATGATTTGACCATACCCAGAACATATTAGGAGTGGTATCCTGGTCCTCTTTGAAAAAAATGGTAACACATCCTTTGAATTCTTTGTAATGGAGGAGAGGCTTACGGAGAAGAATTAAGGTAGTTTTGACACTTCAGTTGTAGTTGTCTGGAGTGCAGCTTACAGAAGCTCCTTTTGACATCTCCCACTACTGAGAAACTTCTTTGTGTTTGTCTGCTGAAGGAATTCTTGATATGAGAATTGAGTTCTTTAGTGTCTGAAATAATTTAAACAGATTAGGTGGGGTTTGCACATATGGACATATAACTTCTATTCCTTGTGCATAAATATTTGGGTAATCTTAAAAAATGTTGTGCAGTGACTCTGCATGAAGTACCACATATGATACCTCAAGGCAAGTGCCCCTTGGATGCAAGGAAATACCAAGAGTTTGAGATGACTGGCATTTCAATGAACATCAAAAGCAGTAATGATTTGCCACTTAGTGTAAACTATTGCCCAACCCTGCAGGGAATGGCTTATGTTTCTTCTACTTCTCAATCACTGTCAAAGTGATCCAAAACCTACTCACATAAAAGAAAGGGACATCCAGAGACCTGGGTGGGCTTTGAATCTGGAGTTGGAGTTGACCTGATCAGGTATTTTATTTTTAACTGCAATTAGGGATTTCAAGATGATGAATAAGAAATATTCTAGTAGAGTAAATAGCAAAGAAAATACAACCTCTTTTAGTTTTATAATATAGTGTTCTTTTCCTGTTCTTTTCATTTTGGGTTTGCGTGCTGCATACACAGTCTTTCATGTGATATTCTCGTTTCCAAAGTGGTTTTAGAATGCAGGTGTGTTAATGTACATTGATTAACACATAGACAAGTTTATATATGTGTCTCTAATGGCCTCTGGTGAAATGTAAGCAGATCTTTGCATTTTAGTTAGGTTAGTCAGGTTAGTTGGTTTTAGGTTATGTTCATATTGGAGCAGATGTGAAAGAGTTTTGTACCTTCCTTTTTCTGTGAGATTATGTCATTGTGTCTTCTTTTATATTTGTTGTTGTTTTGGTTTTATTTGGTTGGTTGGTGCTTATTTTTTAGTGTTGTGTGTGTTGCAGTGGTGGGATATGGATGCAGAGGTGCAGATGCAGTACCCAGGAGGGCAGTGATTCTCCCACACCCCTTCCGAAGCGGGATGAGATCACAGTGTGTCAGCAGGGCTTGCTGCCCTGCAGAGGGGCAGCCTGATACTCACAGGAAAAATAACCAAGATCACTTTTGTGAACAGAGCTTTTAATCAGCTGTTTAAAAGTTGCTGATCCAATTTCAAGTTCCTAATTAAACGAAATGGGGGAAAGAAAGAGATCAGCATCGTGCCAAGCAAGAGTTCCAATCCAGTGGTTATCTCTTTTCAGACATGTGGCCTAAATTATCTTTACAACTTAAGCTTATGGTATATTCACACACTAATAGAATGTTCTTATGTAAGGGAAGTTTAACCACCACAAGCTTATTTTAATTTGTAGGACTAAACTATTTGATGCTCTAAAAACATTTTTCTAATGCGAATGTTATTTATCACTAGTGTAGTTGAAACCTGAAACTTAACTATTAAAACAAATACTGAGACCCTTTCCTGACAAGAATGTTGTGGATAAAAGGCATTATTTCTTTAGGAAATCCTACTTACCTTTTGGATATAGTGCAAAATACTTCTGATAGTCAGAAGGAAGTTTTCTCTTCCACTGAAATGTCTTAAATTATGAACTGTCTGTTGTTTAATAAGAATTTTTTTAAAGCCACCTTAAAGTTTTCCCAAAGTGCTGGTTTACAAGCAGCTGAAACTTTAGACAGCCCTCAGAACAGTCTGTTGTTCCACTAGTGTTGATGGGAGTGATGCACATGTGTATTGGAGACCACCTAGATTGTTAAATGTACCTATTCTACTAAAAAATGAATAGAAAATATTTCCTATATTTTTAGGTACGAATTTAAATTGGCAGTATAATTGCTAAACCTTGCAGCTTAGACAGATGCCAGAGCTCCCACAGAGGAACTTGAAGCTGCATGATGCTGTACTCTGTATGCTTGTCTCTCTTAACTCTTCACTGCTCCCAAGCAGTCGTTGGGCACTCCCTTCTGCTTCCCTTCCTCTCTCTCCTCTGACCTGTTGTGACAAACCTAGGGTGCTGCCTGTCATGTACCATTCTCTTGCACTTGGCCCCAAGCAGAATTTGTCTTTTAATGTGAAAAGTATCCTCTGTCTCAGCTGGGAATCTTTTGGCTTGAGGGGTTTAGGGAGTTGAATTGGATTAGTAGTTTCCTACTTATGTTTAATGCTTCATTCAAAGCCCAGGGAAGTTAAAAGGAAAAAGATACTCAAGGGTTACAGTGGTGTGGATCAGACCCTATATCCAGAAGGGTAAGATAAGCATTGAGACACTGCCTATACCTGGATTACCTCACTTCTGTTCATTCTGTGAGTCTTGATAGGACCACCTGTCAATCTAAGTACCTGCTTTATATGATGCTGAATTATGGCAGGAAGACTTGTTGGGGTGAAAAAAATGAACAGGATATGCTTAACAGTCTGATGGCTGTGAAATGAAGCTTATTCTTCTCAGAAATAATTTAAATATATATTACTGCCTTTTTTTTGGTTGTTGTTAAAGTTTAAACTTAAAGATAGGAACACAGTTAGTTTGAACTAATTAGTTAGAACTTGCCAGAGTTTATTCTGATCCACTCAATTGTTCAGTTATTCATTCAGTGGGGAGAAATGGTTCAGAAGACAGCACGAGTATTTACTATCTAGTAGAAATCCATTAGCAACAGCTTTAAATTTTTTCTTATTCAATGCATTTAATTTTATTTCTTTGAAATGGATAGATAGGAGTTGCCTAATTTAACAGATAAGCAGTATGTTGTCAGTGCTAGATTAGACCATTCTTCATGTGGTTTGTAAACCTTTTTTTATCTCAGACCCTCATTTATCACTGGCCTGGTGTTTGTTTTTCCTGATTTAAGATTATAACATTGAACTCGATAAATAATCTCAGGGTACATAATTTGAACCTTATCAGCTTGAAAATATCGAAGTAGAAAAAGAATGTGGAAATCAACTCTATAAATGTGAGGAAAATGCCTTTTGGAAAAATGGTAGTTAATATCTTCAGTTTGTGTAATCATTGTTTATTCACATTTGGCCACCCAGTGATACTAGTGGATAGTATTTCAGAGTGCATAGCCAGATGTGTCAGTGAGATTCTCATCCCATTTCTGGGACATTCTCAGGCACCTTTTTGCTTCTTGCTCAGTGCCATTCTTGGAGCACAGGGGGCAGTGCTGCTAATGCCCAATTCACCCCCTGCGAAGGGTGGTGTTCCCTGCAGGTCACCTGGCTCCTGGGTGGAGCTGGGACTGCTCCCACTCTGCTCCATGCACTCATTTCTCTCCTGGATGGCTTTGGCTGGCTGGCTGCTCTCTACTAGTTGGCTCTGGCCCTCATTTTTACCTAGTTAGTTGGCTGGCCTGTCCTGGCAAACTTCCCTCTCCTGGTCGGCTGGCAGAGCTCTCGGGCTGGCCAGCCTTTTCCTTCCCTTCCCCTTCCTTTTCTCCCCTTCTCACACATGGTGTCTGCTGGCTCCCACTGTTTATCTCTCCTTGTCTCTGTGCCTCCCACTCATTTCTTAGATTTGCTTTGATCCATCCCATCTTTGCTGCCTTCCTGTTTTTTTTCCTCTGCTCTTTTGCTGTTTTGCTTCTTTGTATCCTTGTTTCCTTCACACTTGTTCCCTGAAGGCTTTCTGCGCTGGCTTTCCCCTGCTGCCTTCCTGTGTGTATCTTTTCTAGAGCTTGCTATCTCTCTCTTGTCCCCTCTTCTGATCCAGCAGCCACATTGCTTGAAACAGTTACTAACAGAACACTGATTAGTGTTACAGGTTGGGGAAACTGTTACATTTATCACTTTATATTTACTATGGGCATTTTTATAAGTTCTCTATAAATCTAGTCTGTGCTTCCATAGAAATGCCTGTAATTAAATCCCAGCTGGAGTGCTTTGTTGTGCTTCTGTCTTCTTTCCCATAATTGTGGATTATCAAGTATCTGTGTATTCTCTATAACTCACTGTCATATCCCTTAGGACTCTTAGAAATGTCACAACTCGCTGTTTTAATCCAGACATCGCAATTATAACTATAATCTCACAAACACTTCATCATGTTTAGTGTGAAATAAGGACTTTTGGGTGATCACAATGATGGGAAAGGAAGTACAGAGAAAATTCATGGCAGTTGAAAATTTGCTGCTGAAGTCCCTGTGAGAGAAGGCAGAAAATTCTCTGGCCATTCTTCTCATGCTTGTTTCAATCTTTGTTCCAGAGTCCTTATTCAGACACAGTTCCTGGTGATGCTAATTGAGGGTTTGTCTGAGGTAGGACTAGAGAAACAGATATCTGTTGTTAGATGCTGTAGCACCTTATACAATCTGTGGTTAAAACCCCTGTAAATATTTACATTTTTGGTCCCTGTTTGGTTCAAGCCTATTTTTAAATGGGTCTTTTGCTTTTTCTCTCCAAATTGGCAATGTTTTCGTTCTTCCTGATTACAGGGTACCCTAATATCAGAAATCACTCTAAATACTGATTAACAAGTCAGTTCCTACAGAACCTTGTCAACTGGAAAATACCCTTGTCTCCTGGTATGTGTTTTCTCCCTTCATGACAGAAATAAGAATCCCATGTGAGAGGGCATCATTCTCATGTAGCAGTAAATTCCCTTCAAGTGAATATCATCTGCCCTTCTCCTCTAAGATTTTAGAAGTTTTTGGATTGCTTTTACACATGTGTATCCAGTAGAGATATATTGCTGAAAAAAAAAAAATAGTTCCTAGCATCTATTGAGTTGGAAAATTAATTAGACGACCTAATTGATTGTGCATGAGTTCTTCTGTGGAATGTGTTCTGCTGCTGTTGCACTCACCCAGCACAGAAAATCCCAGGAGTGAATTCCTCTTGTCTTTTACTAGAAACTGACAATTAATTGAACATTAAAAAGCAAAAAAATCCCCCAGAAAACTCCACCACAACAGTCTTCCACGCCCCCCCAAAAAATGCAACCCAAATCAACCCAACAAAAAGAAAAAGTCTTGAAGGATCTTAACACAAAAAACTTTACATGAAAGATCCTTTCTCATTTTATTAGGGTAGTGCCAAGAGGCCTGAACTCAGCTTGAGGCTCCCTTTATCATTCAGAAAACATACAAGTCTGCGTCCCAAAGGCTGTGTAGTCTGAAGAAGAAAAAACCCCAACATCATCCAGAAATATTGGCAGCCCCACGTTCCATGTGGGGAGCTAATATACAGGGAGATTAAATCACTTGTGTGAGGACGTACAAGGAGTCTGTAGCAGAGTCTGAAACTGAACCCAGGTCATCTCAGTCCCAGCCAAGTGTCTCAACCACAAGACTCTCCCTCCTTTTCAGTATGTCAGTGTAGAAAGTAGGCCAAAAAGCATTTTCCATCCTTTTATACACAGCATTTTGTGAGGCTGTGAAGTATTATGTATTAGACAGGCATCTGGATCAGCGGCAGTTTCTGTGGATACTTTTATCTGTAAACAGAAGCAAAGCCTGTTAAGGCTTCGTAAATTTAACATAAATTACTATTTTATCTATAAATAACATGGTTAAATTTATAAAGACCGTACTTAATTTCATGGCATTTTAATGATTATTTCAAGAATGGAAAATGTGTTTAAAGGACTTCTGTTGTCTGCGGCTCTCTAATTTTCATGTATTTTAGATTCTGGTGCTCCTCACACATCATGAGGCATTAGCAGTGATGTGTAGCTGGGCCAGGCTGTGCAGGGTGTTACACCACACGTGGGAAACAGAGAAAGGGAGGCTCGGGTCGCATGACAGGCTAAGGCACCCGTGTTATGCAAAGGTTAAGTACTCCTGTGTTGGGAGTTAGTGAGGCTTGTAGTTTGCTGACCTAAATCTGAGTGATTCCTATTATGTTGAGTATTTGCTTATCTTTTGGAGCATCTCTGTATAGCCAGGGTGTAACAAAACTTCAGCTTGAGTCTGTTGTACCCCAAATGGAAAAGGAAACAAAAGGGCAAGTATGTGCAGATATATGTACATGTATAACCAGCAGCCTTCTTCAACTGGAAATCTCCTATTTTTGTATGAAATCAGCATTACTGTGTTATTATTATGCAAAGAACAGGTCAGAGCTCTTTGTTCCCCTCAGTATGCTGGTTATCTATTCACAGACACCAGGTTTATTTCTGAGCCCCTGATTCCTTTCTCCCACATCCCTCAAAAAAAAATTACTTACCTGGTTCTCACTGGCTTTCAGATATGTTCTGGAGCACCATTTGATGAATTTAATTCTTTGAAACCATCAATCCCAGTTGTTCTGTGCATTTATACAGATAAATGTCAGTGATTATCATGGAAAAAAAATACAAAGGTCAGCTTTGAGGGACCACTGGGATTTATGCAGCATGAAGGTGAGAGAACCTTGTTTTTCAATGCAGAATTTCTAAAATAAGTAATGAGAAATCATCCAAAACTGTACAATGATCAGTGTAATGGGCCGTTCAGTACACGCTGCAGTTTCCAAGATTCTGATGCTATCCCTCAAAGCACATAATTAGGAAAATACAATTGGAGTGTGTCACTTTTGAGCCTGTATGGCTTTTTGGAAAGAGGCCTCTAAAGCTGGGTGGATCTCTCTTTTCCCTTCACCCTCCCACACTGGTTGTTTTCTGTGTGAGGATTCCCCCACTGAATTGCCATTCTCTGATCCAAGTCAGTGAGTCTGACCCTTCACTTGTAACTGGGAGCTGGGTTTCGTTCTGGGTGTTGTATCTGAGCACCTACAATACCAAACAGTTCTATGCCAGTTTGCAGTGCTGAGGTAAAACAGACCTACAATACCTCTTAGACTAAAGTAGTGTAGCAAGTGTGATGAGTAAGGAAAGGCCAAAGGCATTAGCACAGATGCTATTAAAAAGTTAAGAAATGTTAAACCATGTGCTAAGAATGTGGAGTTGCCTACACTTTCAGTAAGTGCACAGAAAGCTTCCCATATTTACCTGGAATATTCATGGTAATTCAAAGTCTTTTAGAAATACTTGCATTTCTCAACTGATACCTTAAGTTAAAGAACCAAAAAGTGCTTTTTGTTACATCACTGACAGGAGTCAGTAAAGACATTTTGCTCTTCTTGCCTGCTGCAGGCAAATAAGAAGGGAGCTTGACCCTAAGTTTGAGAATTGTCTGTGGATTCATAGCTCTTTTTTTTTTTTTTTCCCCTCCTCCCTGTTTTAAGATACTTGTTATTCTTTACTCTCTCCCTGCTTGGGAAAATCAGACTTTTGATGTGGTTTTACAAAGAGTTTAATTGCCAGTTGTCATAAATAGTTTCTGTAACCCTTAGATGAAAGATGTGAGGGTCCTCAGTCACTTGAGGCCTGTCATTTATGGATGCTGGGGGACATCCACTTGTTAGTCCTAAGACTCCTTCAACCAAATAGTCAGAGAAGACAGGAATGACAGCAGACCTTAAAGAAATAATGTGAGTAATGAAACACATGTATGAGCATCTCATGTGTTTCATATTGGTGGGTATTATATTTAATAAAATCATACTTGCTTAGTTGAAAATGTGCAAGTAAAGATTAGATCATTTGCCTTCTTGTAAGGAAATGTTTTCTACTTCTAGCCATAGGAATTGAATACATGAGATAATTCTAGAATTATGGCATGTAATCTGTAACATTTCAACAGAGATACCACCAGACTTAGTCAGAGTTAAATAGTACATGTTATTACCATGTTTATTTTTGGACCACAGTCTTAATGCAAATCCCATATATGTGGTTATGCAAAATGAGCCAGACTCTGGTCATGATTACACTGGTGTACACACGGAGTGATGCCACAGTTTCATAGAGGAAGGAATCTGATCCTGTAACACAGAGGGTTGCATGGTATTTCAATTAAGTAGTTGATGTTTTTCACCATAGAGTTAGAGGTGAGATATTAGTGTCTGAAGCAATTTTTGTACATTATTGACTTGAATTTGTAACTCTTTCTGAGATTTTTTTTTTTTGTGGGTTATTGTGCAATCATGAAATGAAATAATTGTTCAAATATTTCTGAGAAAATCAAAATACTCTGTGTTGTCACTGTTTTTCAGGTTTTTTTGGTGTCTTTTTAGCTGGCTGTGTACAGCATAAAACTCTGTGTTACAGCCTTACTCAAAAAGAACAGTATTAGTTATTCCAAAGTCACAGAGTGACAGAATATTTTGAGTTGGAAGAGACCCACAAGGATCATCTAGTCCAACTCTAATGTCTTTAGCTAGTAAAAAAATTTAATTATTTACATAGTATCAAATCTGTCATCACTAAAATCATATCACAGAAAATACATGCATATGAAGATAAAAAACCCTGGGTAAGTGCCTGGCTGAAGAAATTTGGCCAGGGAGCTGAGTGCCATGTGGAGAAGAGTTTTTGCAGGGATACAATCTGTGTGCCCCTTCCTTTCATTTGGTGGAAGTTTTCTGTTGTTATAATTTCTCAGGAGTGCTGGTCTTCCTGAGTTATGGCAAGTGGGTTCTTGCTTCAGACAAGTTTGGTGATTCCTGTTATAAAGGGGTAAGATGTTGATTGTTCTAGCTACCTTGTTAAAGAACTGCCAGGACTTTAGAAGTTCTGAGTTCTGTTAGGACCACAAAAGTTTTTTTTGTATGTGTCATTAAATTAACATATAATTACCAACACCCAAAACATCTTTATTGCATTTCCTGACTTCCCACACTGAATGCAAGTGAGTGGACTTCTCTCCATTCCTGCTGTGTGTTTACTCTTTGCATTTCACTGAGAATTGGCTCCTTTCTCCCTCTCACCTCCCCTTTTTATTTATAACCCGTTCTCAGTTCTGGACTGAGTTTCATTCCAGTGTTCTGCGATTGTATTGTGTTTCATGGCACTGCAGAGGAATATTTATATTTTAGAAAAAAAACCCCATGTTATTTCTAATGTATTGTACCACTCCCTCTCCTTTGTAAATGGAGCAGTATCTCTTTAAGTCATATGCATTGCATTGTCTGAAAGCATTTTCCCTCTCTTTGGATGTTGCTCTATTTAATATTCTGTAAGTCATTAGAATCTATTTTTCTTACACAGTTTGCACTATTTTGGATAGTCTTAGTTACTTTAGTCAGTGTCTGCTGGAGCCAAAGATAAAAAAAATATACAGAGCTCGTCATCTAGTTCTGTCTTCACCTTGCTAGTTAATAGTTAATACTTTGTGGTATGTTAAGAGGGTTTCTCTAACGTGGCACTCTTAAGAACAGTTTTTAAAAAGTAGTAATAAACTTCCACCAACTTGTTATTTTTAAGTGAAACTTGCAGAGTTCTTTAGTTGAATCGATTCTCCTTAATAATTGTCTGGTCTTAACAAAAAATGTCACCAAAATTAGTTGCTCTTTAGCAAAAAGGTGAAAATCAGGTCAGAATTTTATTTAATTGCTGCTAGCCTGTGAAAGAAACTGGAAAAATTAAAATCTGCAAAGACATCTTCCGTTGTAGGTTATACGGCAAAGTAGGGTGGGCTAGAGTTTGTCAGGTAACTGACTATTCAGAAATGAGGAGTTATTTTACATTTATCTGCATTGCTTACTGTTTTCTTCATCATGGAAAAGAATAAAATGTGGTAACAATTTTCTGTATTTGGACTGCTGCCGCACATAATTGGGAACAAGAGAGCTAAAGCTTTGATTTTGGTGAAATGCTTAGTCTGCGTGTTGGATTAAAGTGTGTGCAACAAATCACTCCAATTCTGTAATAATAATTTTTGAACACTATTTTTTTTATTTTATTACTGTAATGTTATTACTTTTCAGTTACAGACTTCGAGAACTGGGTCACTTGCAAGAACAAAATTGGCGTGAAAATAGTTGTATATTTGCTCTGGAAAATGGATTGCCAACATCCTTTAGAAAATAGCCTGCATTGTTCTATACATCAAATGCATAACATTGCATTTGATATACATCAAATGATAACATTAGTCTCATATGATTAGTAAGCTATTATTTAGATGTCCTGTTCTTTAACCAGTGTTCTAGAAAGACTAGATGCTAGACTATTTGCTAGATAGACATGTTAAACAGATCATCTGTGCAGAAATGGATTTTGTTAAGCAGCTTATGGAATGGAAAATAAATTTAGGCTGAAGTGTGCCAGCAAGTCAGTATATGAGAATAATTTGCAACAAGCAAAGGTGAGGAAGACATGCAGAAATGGGGTCATCAGATTCATGAATTAGAGGATAATATTCCCGGGGCTGGATTATATGAGGCAGTAACTAACTTTTGTGTCTGACTAATACAGAATACAGAGTTATGGTACCAGTGCTAGATATGCTTCCATGGATGTTTTTTACTCTTGTTAAAATAATGAGAGGCAACTTGGAGCTGTGATCTGTGCACAGCACAGCTGTAGTACTTTGAGACATTTCTGCTGCCAGATTTATATCCCTGCCAGAAACAGTGCCTGAGTGGTTGCACTCTGAGTCCCTATTTCCAGTGACTTCTTAGCACTAGGCAGTGTTAAATCTCAGCAATTTGTAGCTCAGAGCTGCTCTGAAGCAGTTGGGAAATGGTCTTCCTAATATGTGAAGCCATCTCTGGCACTGGAAGGGAGCAGACAGAAGTGGCACGGTGATAATTTCTTCACATACCACATCTGAACCTACCAAACCTCATTGGTGAGAAGTGTCAGACATCATAGGAAATAAGTTTTAAAATATTTACGAAGCTTTGTTTTCTTTCCTTCTGAACACCCTCTGATATCTTTGCCATGTACTTTCCAATGATGACACATTGGGATCTGACTGGGGTGAGTAATGGTGTCTGGCTGGGGGGAGGAGAGGACAGGGAGTGCTTAACAGTGAGTAATTATTTAAGGAAATGGCCTGTGTGGAACAAAAAAAAAGTGTGTTGTGATTGGATGCATTTATCAGCTGGCCTTTCAGTGTCACCTGTGGACAGAGCATTATTGTGTCTGAGTTTTTTAGTAGCTGGAAGTCAGTGCATGGAGCTAACGTGGGAATGTGTCGTGTCTGGTCTTGATTCAGTCTGTGAATCGAGAAGTGCAGCATGCCCTGTATTAGGGAAGATGGAGGCAAATAATAGTTATCCCATGAATTCCTGAGCATGGTCATTTACTTTTATGACCAGCAGTTAAAATCTATAAAATCTTGTGTGCAAAATACCCTTTCATTATAGCCTACCAGCAACTGAAAGGGACATTTTGCAAGTGAAGATGGAGTTAGAAGCTCACTGCCCTTCCCTTTTTCTCTTGTACAGTGACACACACAGGTTTGCATTAATCTTTTATGAGGAGTATGTCTGTAAAACCTTCTGTTTGTTTTTTCTGTCCTTATCAGGGGATTTTAGTATGTCTGAAAAGACCTAGAATCACTTGGATTTTGAAATTGAGCCTGAAGTTACAAACACTGTTCTGTAACTGTCTGTGCTATGGTGATGCTTTCTGCTCCAGTCAGCTTGGTCATGCTGTTCTCTTGTGTCAATTCTGAGACTCTCTGCAATTCTTGGAATTTTAGTGCCAAAATTCTCATTTCAGGCATAGCACATCCTGCCTCCTGGAATGAGGCGTATTGTGTTTTCACCATCGTCTTCAAATGTATTGCTGCCTTGTCTGAAGAGAGGGGAATGATTGAAGTAGAGTGAAACATAGTGATGGACACTGTATTTTTCCATTGACAGTAGAGTTGTTTCTATAGTGAGAAGTAGGGTTTGGTTTCCAGTCCTGTCAAGAAGCATGACTTTCTCAAAGAAGTTTTAAGAGTTGGTGTTTCTTATCGTATCAATGCTACAATTGTGTCACCGCTTATTTCAGATCTTAGATCACAATATCAGATTTATATTTCTTCCATTCCCAGTTTTTGAACTCAGGAAAATGGATTTTTTTTCCATGCAAGCACACCTCAATTGGCTTAGGTAGATATGTGCATATTTTTAGGATTTGTTCAAGGTTCTTCGTTCACGGCTCAGTGAAAATGAATTTTTAATACATTGTATCCCTGTTCCAAGCCCATAATTTTTTCATGTCATCCTCCTATAATTTTATTGGTAACATTTGACTCGACACATTCAGAATTCCCTTCTCCTTCCATTAATTTTCCCCATATGCAAGCATCCAGTCACTGGAATTTTTTGGAAACTCCTTTGGAAACCCCATAATCTGTTTTTCTAATCCTAATTGTACTTTTTCTAGTCTAAAAGCTGTTTTTAACAGAAGCCACTCCTCCCCCATAACAGAGGTGTGATATCTTTCCTTATATACAGCATACTCATCACCTGCCATTCAGGCAAGGGAAAAATGGAAGCTCTGTTTCTCATACTGTTCCTGCATCCAACTGCAGAGTGCTGCAATTTAATTATCCAGTGTTTTTTTTCTGCTTGTAACTGCTTAGTTACTAGTTCTCTCACCATTTAAAATCCTGGTTTGCACTTTAAGAATGCCATTGAAGAACAGAATTGCTATCAAATTCTTTTTTATTTCCCCATTAGAAATCCACATTTTGGATGTTTGAGGAAAGTAGTTGAAATGTGCCTGAAGTCATGTACTGTGTTAAAAGGATTCTTCAATTTGAAACTTAGGCTGCCAGCATTTTAGCTTGCATTATTCTTTGGCTGCATGAGATCAGTTTCGAAAAGAGTGTTCTCAGGTACAACTGACTGGGATTCTGACTGGGATCCTCTTTTGATGGCTGCCTGAGCAGTGGCACAGGGCCACCAAGTGCCACAGGTCCCACCTGGGCAGCACTGAGGGCTTTGCAGAGATGAAGCTGTGTTCTGGCTTGTACAGTCTCACGTCCAATGTCCCACTTTTATCCCTGGCTGGTAAAAAACCCACAACCAACCCTTCAAACAGCAGAAACTAAAATGCTGCCAGGCAGGAAAGGAAGTTGTAATAAAGATCAGCTTTAAGGTACTTCACTTGCCTTAGAGCCCTTTCTGACCTTTCTTTCATAAGTTGTTTGATAGTGGAATATTCCTTTCCGTTTCCTGCTGTACTAAAGAGAGGGGACGTTGCCAGTTTGTGTTGCTGAGGATGGTTTTAGTTGCACAGCACTCTTGGCTGGATTTGGGGGTTCATGCTGATTTCCCCCACGTGAGGTGTTAAGAGCTTGGAGAAATGATTTCTCCCTCCAGGCAATGATGTGGATTTGCAGCCTCAGGTCCCAGGGGAGCTGTGTACACTGTGTGCAGAGAACTGGAAAAACAGCGCTCATTTTATTGTAATCCATTTTTCCATGATGGCAAGAGATGGCATTTTCCTGTTTTCAGCAGTGAGATCTTGGCCATAATCAGATAAAAAGTGCTGTCTTGCTACGGTCTCATCCTTTGACCTTTGCACCCATTCAATTTCCATTTATTTTAACAGAGATCTGTCAAACTTCCCAACAGGTGGTTATCAGTTTGCAAAATCAGGCCGTTACTTTGAAACATCAAGAACTCTTTACTGGAGATTTATAGTGCATCTTGGAGGAAGGAGGGACCAGAATTTCCTCCAGTATCCTTGCACTAACATAATTGTTTAATCCAGGTTCCATTAGTTCACAATGTTTTTAACCTTTCTTTTTACATTAAAAACTATATTGTGCATGAAGCCAAGCAGAGGTTGACATGAACAGGGAGCTTAAGATGTGCATCTGGTGTTAGAAGTCTTGCATTATCCTGGTGCTCGAAGTCTCTTCTGTGCTGTCCAGAATTACTTGGAACAATTATCATTATTTATTGCTGTGCTTGGTTTTGATCAAAGCCTGCCAGGACTACATATTTCAGCAGCCTCTCTGGTGCTTTTAGGAGCATAAAGGATCTTTTGAGAAGATAACTAAAATTATTTGATGGTTGTGGCTGAAACAGGAACAAGCTCTAGATCAAAAATGTAACTTGATTCTTTCCTGTGGATTTAATAACTAAATTGTTGCATGGTGTAAACCAGTGTCATTCTATTGCCTCTTTTTGACAATATTAAAACTTACCATCTTAATGTAGTTTTACAATTTCTACCATCTTTTCAGTTGTCTGAGGCTCCCTGTGGAATTATTCCTTATCAAAATAGCTAAGAAGTATGTGAAGAAGCACATAAAGTTGTTAGATAACTTATGACTATAACATTATGACTAATGCCTTACTGAAGGCTGCTTGCACATGCTGAAATTTGCATTAGAAGTGACTTAAAAGATTTGAATTACCAGTTGCATGTCTTTAAAAATTGTTTTACTAAAGTAATTTCAAGTCTCAACATTCTTCAGTTAAAATGAAATTACCTCTGGGAAAAAAACCCAAACAAATTGTGTAATAGCTTTTCTGGCTATATTTTCCCTTTTTGTATCTTTTCAACTCCTGACTGATCACTGGTACCTTGTGTTTCAGCTTTACTTATTGATGTAGTTTGATTAATTACATATGACATGAATGTTTAAGGAAACTTTCTTGCTACAAAATAAAGATTGGGGTTTTAAGCTTGTATCCCAAGTCTCTTTCAATTGACCTGTTAGTAGAATCCCATTTCCTTCTCGTAGACCTTTATCTTGTAATACATCAGAAAATCCTAAACTCACTATTAAGAATGCTTTAATTTTACAGCTCTATTTACTCAGTCTGTTTATTCTGTATAAAAACAAAATGGACTTGACATGTGGATTTCTCTGTGGGCTTAGGTTGGTGTGCACATCCGAATGATCATTTTCTTATGCATTTTCTGACATTTAGAGTTTTCCAGTAAGAACACAAAAGAAAATCTTCCTTGTGAAAAGGTGAAAGACTGTTTGAGAAAACAGAAGGAAAACTGTACTCAGCATAAAACTGAGCATTAAGAATAAAATTTATCAAGACAAAAGATTAAGTGAAAATAGTCTGTAATTCTCCATTCTGAAGTGTTATGAACTTGAATAATAACAAATAGGAGCTGGACTTGCTTGGTTTTGAGTGCATATTTGACCTACTTCATGCACTTTGAGTGCATATTTGACCTACTTCAAGATTTGCGTGATTATGAAGTTAACTTCATTGGGTTCACCATATTTCTAAGACATATTAGCCACTGCTAAGTCATTTATAGCTTGAAAGCAAACAATTGTAAATGCTGATCCATTCATATTCTACCATAAAATACAAGATGGGTTATTCAGTACTGTCTGATGCTGCCACAGAGAACAAAATGACTCTTTTTCAAACCGTCTATATATAAACAGCCTAGGGACAATCTACAATGAGGGATTTCATTCTGAGGAGGTGCATTGACGGTTTCCTGTCGCCACCACAAAACTGTGGTGTTGCTAAAAAAATTGTCATCTATTGTTTTAATATTAGAAGTTGCACTATGGGGAGTTCTGCATAGAGTAAAATATGAATTCTCTTGTTGGTCAAGGATGAAGGATTGATCTGGGAAATCAATTTTTAATTGTTTTTAATTGATAGGTAAAATTGATCATGACCTATTTGTATTCATTTGTGTGTTGAAGGAATAAGATAAAGCTGGTAATGTTGGTTTTGTACTACATGTTTCCAAAGCTGCATGTCTAGAATGAGAAATAAGAAAGAAGGCAACGGCAGTTTTGACAAAAGCAAAACAAATCTGTTGAACTGGGAAAATTAAAGCAGTTACAAAAATGCTTTAAAATAAGGAAAAACTTGACAGAAGCTGTAGTGTAGAAAATTAATATGGGAAATGAAGGGACCCACTAAGAAATATCAGGCCAAATAAAGTTAAGATGATGATAAGGAATTAAGTAATCAAAGGCAAGAGAGATGTTATGAGACATTCTGACCCATTTCATGATGAGGCTGATGGAATTGCTAGAGAAGGGGAGGGAGAAATGTTCAGTAAATGGAGCTGTACTGATTGGAAGGGATAGGACAGGAATTTTATATTTGTAATCTGAGAGCCTTTAAGGATAAAATTAATTAGCAGGATTTGCATTTATATATTTTTATACATATTTTTATAGTCTAGCTAACCAGGGAGTCTGAAAATAGATAGCTAATGGGTTCTCATATCATGCAGGTTAATTCTCCATAAATCTGGAAATATAGGACAAATTTCCAGAGGCTGAAAGAAGATAATTGTTGTTCTAGTATTTTAAAAGGAAAAGAGATGATCTGACTGATTATAGAAGTGTTAAACAGACAAAATATGAATGACAGTTATAGGAAGTAATACATAATTAATGAAGAAATGGTATTTATTGTCATTTAGTACAAGATTTTGGAGATAGGTTCTTCAAAGTGGCTTGATATCCTTTCTGAGATCATCATGTTTAATTGATGAAGACAATAGTAGGAATACAGCACTGTTTTGTGGCTTACAGGACTTCTGTAAGCTATTTTATTAATTATATCAGAATGGCTTGATTAATTATCAGAATTATAGGATGTGGACACAGCATCCCTAGATTGGTATGAAGATGAGCAGAGGGGAAAGGCACCCATTCCCATGTCTCCCCTATATCACACTCTCTAACAATGACTAAGTGAAAACATACTATTGTTAACAAAGTTTGGAAGTGGCATGAAAATTGGAGGAATTTATAATGTTATGAGTCTAAGGCAGTGTGAATTACTTAGTGACCTTGGCTGAGGCACCTGGTAACTACTTCAGTACAAACAAACATCAGGTTCATAATTTGCTGGCTATGCTTACAGGATGCTGGACTCTGTCCTGGTGCACCATAACAAAAAAAGCATTTTAGGGCTGCTTGTGAAGAACTGACTGGAGTTCGCACCCCGGATGTTCAGGAGACAGCAGGAGTTGGCAATACCACTGTTTTTTGCCCTCAGAGAATGGAACAAAATAAAGCCTACTAGTATTTTATTAATATCTTAGTTTAATTCTGTCTGTTGGCCAAGTGGCCTGTCCTACCATAAACAAATCCGAGCAGATGTGTTCCACATGCCCTCCACTCAGCTGTAGGCAAGGCTTACCCACGTATCTGGTGCAGCATATGCCTGAGTAACAGTGAAAATTGTCCTCAAAAAACTTCCTGCAGTCTGTATTCTCTTCCCTTGAGCCTCATTTGAGAACAACACTTGTGAAAATAAACATATCCTAACTCTTCTATCAGTATGCTTTTAATTAATGCACTGAATATTTAAAGCAACTGATGAAAAAACCCCTGAAAGAGTATTACGACTGATTAAAATAAGCATCAATGGGGACCTCTAGGATCTTAAATTTATAATAGTCCTGGTAAAATAGTCACAATTTATATTATCAGTGGATTTGAATGACAGGAAAAAAACCCACCTCTGCAGAACACTGCTAAACAAAATTGTTGGGTCCGTGGGCAATTTGTGTGAAAAAGACTTGCCTTGTTTTGTTTTATTATGGCTTTTGTGGTGTATTTTCATTGTGATGCTGATTCGGTTTCCTATCTTTGGCTCAGATTACAGGACCGGCCCTTGCTTCACTTTGGTGACCAACCAGATGTGCCAGGGGCAGCTCAGTGGAATAGTCTGCACAAAAACCCTCTGCTGTGCCACCGTTGGGAGGGCGTGGGGACACCCCTGTGAAATGTGCCCTGCCCAGCCCCATCCCTGCCGCCGGGGCTTCATTCCAAACATCCGAACGGGGGCCTGTCAAGGTAAGTTACCAGCAAAGCTTCCCCCAAAGCTGCTGAAATTGTTACTGGATTAATCTTAATTGAGTTACACTGCTGTGAATAACCTGTCCTAAGCCATTCTCAGCTATATGTGTGAAGAATGGAAAAACACTGTCAGATGCATTACTTCATGATTCAGTGAGTGCCTGCTGTTCAAGTGAGTACATTAGTAACTCAGGTCATGTGAGAGCAGCCAGCACCTTAATGAATTTCTCACTGCCAGCAGCCCTTTCCCTTGGTTCTGTAATGGTGTTTTCTGAGCGTACCACTCCATCACTCTGTGGAGGAATTTGTTCTGTTGCAGAAAGCGCTCAAAACATGCAAAAATCAATCTGTGGCAATACTGCTCCATTTATCCCGTGTGAGATTTTTTAGCTAAAAGTTGTTGATTTTGAATTCATCTTGGGTGTCTTATCTCTAGAGCTACACTGCTTTGATCTGGAGAAAATTGCCTGTCGTGCCAATTGAAATGCCCTATTATACATTTTATACAATTTTGGAAATGCATTTGCATTTGTTTCAAATTGTAAAATCCACCCAGATGTTGCTTACTTCTTTCAGAGCATGCCTTGCCATAGAAAGTCCTTACACTGCTTTTGGCTTTTATTCTAATACTTCCAGCTGTATAAATTCTTTTATTGTCTGGATGTCTGGCAGGAAACAGGAGAAAGTTAACAGGGGCAACTATGTATTAAACTGATGTGGATTATACATTCCCAGGACCATATCTTTGGGGCCAGTTTATTTCAATCTGTCTAACATTTTCTAATAAGTTACAATATTTTTGAAAATAGGGGAGATAAAGATTATAAATCTGTGAGTTTTTTTGTATAATTGCAAAATTCCTATGAAGGACTTCAAGGCATTCCATTGCATTAAAAATGTAGATACCTTCTGTCACAAGCCAAGTCCTGGTTGGTGCCTGCAGACAGACATTGTAACCTTTGAGATGGACATGGCTGTGTGTGCTGCATGATGTGCCCAAATTTTGACCTCAGTGATTCTGTTCCCCCTCTCACTGTAAAGGTCAGGACTAAATTGTGCAGAAATCTGTGGACCAAGGTTCTGGACACTTTTGAAAACTTATGTACATAAATATGTGGCCCACACCCCTGAATTTATGCCACGCCTAGTTATATCCCTCTTGTTTGTGTCATGGGAAAGCTGCAGTGACCTCTCCAATGGGTTTGTGCAGTTTGGAATAAGGATACTTCTGCTTACTGCACATTTCTTAGCAAGCAGCTACATTGATGCTAATCTGTATGTGGTGCCAACACACTTTTGGCCCTGCGTGTTTGACTTGTATTTTCCAGTTTTCGCTTCTCAAGTATTGTGTTCATAATTTCAACAGATCTGTTACGGGATCACATATTAGCTTTATTTTTCATGCAATTGTACTAAATCCAGTCCTTTTCAAATCAGATAACTTCCATTCGGACTGGAGACATTTCAGGGATTTCACATCCTTATTCAATCTAAATAAGGGAAAACAGGTTAAACAAAATCCAGGTTCTCTGAAGAGAAAAAGAAATCCTTATTATTGTGTGGAGAAGTGAGAAAAATAAAACAGAGGGGAGGGCAAGTTTATTTTCAAAAGTAAGTAGAATATTACTACTCGAAGTCTGACTGAAAATTAAATTAATATCACAGCTGAGATTTTTAAAGATACAAAGAAGAAAAAATGAAAGCTAAAAGGTAGGATTTTTAAACAGACATTGTGACTCAGAAGGATGACTTCTATCTTTTTAATTTTGAGGGTTTTTTAAGTCAGTACAGTTCCATGAAGTCTGGCTGACTGCTGTTATTAAAGCACAGCATATTGCTGTAGCTTGAGTCCCAGAAGCAATGTGGCTGTCAGGGTGCTGAGGCTGTGCTGGTTCTGTGGCATCCCAGTGCAGTGGGTCTGTGCAGAAATGGATTTCCCTCAGGCACAGCTCTTCCCTCTCTGCCTCTGCTGCTGCACCCCCTGATCTGGCTCAGTCTGCCCAGCAATCTTTACATAACACTTTACCATGTGGTACAGATATGCCCCTTGGCATTTCTGGAACTTCTTACTTGTGGCTCCCAGGAAAATTGCCTCTTGGCCTTTTGTACAGACATAATACTTTGCTTTTCAAGCTGCAAGACACATTACAGCTGGCTCTCTGGGATTTATAAAGGGAGATTTGAAGGCATCATCTCCAGCCCAGTGTGAAGCCCAAGAACTCAAGTAACCAGGATTTATCAGCAGCACTGGTTCTCCCGGGGAGATGGGGGAAGCACGGGAATTTGGATTGGAGAGCGGAGTGCTTGGTGCTCCTGAAGGAGCTCCTGAGCAGCCGCTGGGGACTGTAAGCCAGACTTCCTGAGTCTCCTATTGCAATCCACTCCTCCTCCTCCTCCTTTAGCCTCTTCTTTGTAGCTGTTATTAAGCTGTGGCAACACTTCTGCAGCTAAGTGAGGACACACATGTTGTTGTGCTAAAATAGCTGTGAGGCCAGAAACTGGGGCCTCTTGCAAATATTTGTCGTGAGCCTACTACCTAGTCTGTGATACCATCTTTGTTGTTTCATTTTCTTCAGTGAAAAAATCAAAAGCAAAGAGTGAAAAATAAATTGGAAAAAACCCTTCCAAACTGATGATTAATGACCTAAGCAGGTCATTAATAATTCCTCCTGAGACATTAATTATGGCTATGAAACCTCTTGAGTCAAATCCTAACTGCAGTCTAAGGTCCCACTCGCTGATCTTGCTGGAGTGATGAGTTAATAATTTCCATCAATAATGACTCTGCAGTTCCTTGTGCTCTCCATGAGGCCCCTTCCATGCACATCCTGCTCCTCTGTGCTGGTGGCTTAAGCACTGGATGGAGATGCCAAGATTTTGGAAGGGACAAGTGATTTTGGGTGCCCAGCTTCAGACACTTCAAAGAAACTTGAGTTCTGGCAGGCTGTGTTCTCTGCACACCATTCCCCAGATGTTTTAGAAAAAACAAAGCAATAGCAGTTAGGTATTTAATGTCTGTAACAATAATAACCATGTGATTTCTTGCAGAAAATATTTAGAGTACTGTACTTAATCATACTTTGCATAGAGTAACTACAAAATTAGTGTCTGTCTTCACAAGCAAGTATCATAATATTATGATGGGTGAAGAATGGATTTAGGCATATTTACTTTAATTTCTGTGTAGCCAAATTATTATGGCTGTTCTTGAGAAATGAAAGTGGATGTTTTTTCCTTTTTTATATGATAGATGTGGATGAATGCCAAGCCATCCCTGGGATCTGTCAAGGGGGAAATTGCATTAATACTGTTGGATCTTTTGAGTGCAAATGCCCAGCTGGACACAAGTTTAATGAAGTGACACAAAAATGTGACGGTAAGAACTTCTAGAACTTTCTTCTGAAAGTAAAAGGGAAGAGTCTTCTTTTGGGGGCTGACTTTGTTTAACAGTTTGTAATGAACTTTTCAGTCTCTTTTGCCTTGAGTATGCAAACAGCAATATTCACAATAAATACAAATAGTGATGCTTTCCCCTAATCTTAAATATTGGCCCTGCAGCTTTTTACAGCCTTTTTTTCATATAACATTTCACAGACATAAAGGTACGAGTGATCATTAAACATTAAAACATTAAAACTAAAAATACTTTTCAACTGATATATTTCTTTAGAAATGCTTGAAGCACATGTTTCATTTTGGATCTTTTAATCAAAGACTGTATATGAGTGGAAGGTTCAACATATTCCTATCTATTCAGCTAAACTGTATTTAATATAAGTGAGAGTTTGACACTGCTGAGTGAAGGCTGCAGGCCTGTACTCTAAAGTCACCCTTACAGCTACAGATGTCACAGAAGGACAAACATTTTATCTTTACTTATTGATTGTCCTAATTGGGCAGTACAGCAGGTGCTAGATAATAGTGTGGAAATTGGCAGTGTGTGATTATGGAATCTTGCTAATTTTTGACTGTGATTTGATAGTATTCTTTTCTTTGTAATATATAATAATAAAGCATAGATGCCTCCCTTGCTCTAAGAGAATTTTGAATACCTATGGAACATAGAACTAAAATGTGTCAGTTGCAGATTATTGATTCATATTGAAGTGAAGTCCGAATAATGTTTAAATTCTTGCAACTGATTCTACTTTCAGTCATTAGACAAAAATTAAATTAATTTGAGCAGACAAGTTTCATAAGTGGTTATTGATTTTGGAATGCTAACTTTTATTACCATACAGGATTTTGACTGCAAGAATAAGGTGTGCATTCACCACCCTTTCTTGCATCAGGTGCCTTTTAAGAAGCACTCGAAATTTTTTAGTAATTTCAGAAGAATTATGACTTATTCTTTCAAAAGAAAAATCCCTATTTCAGGCAAACCTTTATAATTTATTTGCTAAGGTTAAGGAGAACGATTTCAGAAGAGTTTGTACGCAGCATGGTTTATGTATCATCTGCCAATGGTTTTGGCAGAATGTAACCTACATTTAGGGTAGAACAACATTGCAAGTGTTTCCTTCTGTGGATGAAGTACCAAGAGTGTGGTGAATAGGAAAGAATGAACATGTGCCTTGTTAAGTATTAGTACATGAAAAACTGAGAGCTGTAGGCTTGCACAGGCTGCATCACATAAATGTTGTGGTGGTATTTTTCAATTGCTGAATCATGAAAAAACCCAACCCAGCCAACAACAAAAGAACAAAAAACCCCAAAGAGCCACCAACTTCAACTACCAAGCTTGTACTTGGTAACAGTTAAGGGACTGGACCCAAGAACTTGTTGTAGCTTGCTTTGCTCCCAAATCCTGCCACAAATTTCCCACCTCATTTGTGAAATCCCTTTGGAGTGATTGCCTGGCTGGATGAATTTTTCTTCTTTAATTTCATACCTGTAGATTTTTAAACCTCAGCAGACAGAGTTACTTTCAGTGCATCTTCATATTGTATATACCGGACAATTTTAGTTAAAGCTGTGTGGGTATTGATACAATTCAAAGGATTAAAAGTAGCACCATTATACCAGTGTCATGAAATACAACAGAGATTAAACGTTAAGAATGCGATCATGCAACAGCATCCATTCCAGTATTTTAAATTATCTTTTGAGTTTTATACGGCAGTATATGACAAGAAGTTTGTTTTCTAGTAATTAACTATAATTAATTCTTATACTTAATAAATAACATCTGACCATGTGCTTGGTTTAACTTCCTATCCAGCAAGAAGTACTTCTGGCAGCTGTAACGTGTCCTTAATCACTGATTTAGTACAACTGGGAGCTACCTGCTGAATTACCAGTACTGTTTTTTCAGGGGATCCCCATTAAAGTAGGATCATGACAGCAGTAGTCGGGTACAGGGAGACGATGAACAGGATGGGAGATGGGGTGTGTTGGCCGAGGTTCTCTTTATTAGCATAGCTGGTGGAAACCTTATTTCACTGCTTCATATAACCATTCCTCTTCCATTTGCATTAATTCTGAGGTAAATACTTTTTCTCTGGTGGCCGGGGGAGGAATTTTTCCTGGAGTGACATTTCAGTCTGCGAGTCCATCAAGTAAACTTACCTTTATAAAACTCGCATGCTTAACAACGGCAATGTTGCTTATACGAATGTCAACACTAGTGTAAATAGTGAAATACTGTTTGGATTAGGCTCAACCCTAAAATAAAGAGTGATGATTTTGCTTTTAAAAAGGTCAGACTCTACATAAACAGTGGCAACACTGACTTTAAGATAAACATTGGTGAATTTGAGTCAGAAAATGCTTGAATCTGATCCATTTACAACTGCATTTTTCTCTGTTAATTAAGGGCTTTATTCAGACCAAAATTCAATTTCCACATTTTTTGTCACTGAGACTTTTGGGACTCCTGTGGAGTATAATCCTGGAGCAGAAGCCAGAAGTCTCTTAGCAGTGCTCCCAGGGCACTCCGACTTGAGGCTTTGGCAACACCCTGGAAGTAGCACTGAACAAGAAGTCACACCCCTCTCACACACCCAAGTGAGGAATGCGACCCACATCAGGACAGCTGGCAAAATGCTGGAGAAGAATGTGTGCACAGGGGGCCAAAGCCTTGCACACTTAGGATGGGTCAGTCTGCAGAGTTTGGTTACCTGTGTGCCATCCCAGCCCTCTACTACTTTCCTGCAAAGGCAAGGGGCCACAAAGGTATTAGAGCATCCTATGCCTTACCTAGGAGAAAGAAATTGTTAGTTTTTGTCTCATTGAGGTTTTTGTATTACTGTCTTCACAGGAGAAGTAGAGCAGAGATCCTCTCTACTTGCTAGAACATTCATTAATGGTCCTGTGGGACTTTGGGTGTTCCCCCATCTGTTGGGGCCAAATTCCAATTTAGGCGTTCCATTTAAATTCCTTCAATCGTTTTTGATGACTACGGTATTATTCACTCCTTGCCTTGGTGTGCTGGGTGGTGTTGCAGTATTTCATCTCAGAAATGTTTGTGGTTGGTGAAATCATTATTACAGCCATGTGTCTATCTGTTCTTGGATCTCCGGAGAGAGGTTGGGTAGAGTCCTGTGATGCCATTATTTCTAGCTGGATGCTCTCTGTCAGGAGAGCAACTGGGTGATTTAGGATGGCTGTGACAGGCAGTTTTCATGGATCCTTCCTGCTCTGCTTTGCTGATCCTTCTTGTGGGTACCATGGAAAAGAGTGAGCTGTTTTTAAGCTCAGCGGAACTCCAGGTCCCTACAAGATGAGAGCAGTGCTAATTAGATACAGCTGCATTTTTAAGACTAGAAACCAAAGGGAAAGTAACTACACATCACAGGTGGGCTACTGGTGGTAGTTAAGGAGCAATTGGGGCTGACATAGGTTGTTATTCACATCGCTGTAGATAATATAAACTGGCTGTGGAAGAAACCCTTCAAGTTGACTCTCTTCCTGTGTGCAGCTATGGTGAAGGGTAGGCAGGTATTTGTTAGTTTTTTTTCCCTGCACACTTTGAAAATTTTTCTCCATTGTAACTATGATGATTTAGTGTATGGGTTGAGATTTGTTAGTGAAGACAATCATGATATGGAAATTTTATTTTAAAATCACTGACAAAATATAAGGAGAATTATGGACGTTGCCTGACTTCTGCAGCATATATTTCAGTTACTGTCTAGAAGCCCCATGAAACTAAAGAACTTGTGAGTGAGTGTAATTTGACTTAGTGAAGAAAGCCAGGAAAGGTAACTTTTGTTGCCTGCAGTCATCCTACTCTGAGCTATAATCCTGTCAGATCAAACAGTACCTAGCTGCTCAATGCTTTTATATGAGGGATTCCCAAGATAAAAAACGAGTCCAGTAAGAAAGACCAGTCATTTGGTAGGTGCTGCACTTCCCTTTGAGTCTGTATTGAACTGGTGCCTCAGAGTGGTACCGGGAGATAACGTTCAGATCCTGATCATTACGGTCATTGCACAGTTTACTTTATGGTCCCCACAGACTTTTCTTAATTCTAGTATGCAGAATTCAAACTGAAGGGGTTACACTTTACTTACAGTTAGTAAATCTCCTCTACAGTTTAGAATTTTCATTCATCATAATGAAACAGTAAAACAAACTCTTTGGCTTTTTTCAATTTACAGACACAAGATTTTCTTTGGTTCTGTTTCATTTCAGCCTAACAGAAGATGCTGACTCAAAACTGCTGATTATGCCCTTAGTGCATAAGTTAGGAGGGGTCTCAGACCACACTGAATTTGATCATTAATACTAATTACAAAATAGCTATTCTTGTGCCAGGACTAATTTAGCTAACCTGCCCCTGCATCTCTTTTTGCCTTGAAGATATTGATGAATGCAGCACCATTCCTGGAATCTGTGATGGAGGAGAATGTTCAAACACAGTAAGCAGTTACTTCTGCAAGTGTCCTCCAGGGTTTTATACAGCTCCTGATGGCTTAAAATGCATAGGTGAGTAGAATCCTGTAAGCAATAGGTGTCGTAAACATTCCTGAATATCTAAAATGGGTAACAGTGTACCAGAAATGTATTTCAACTTGCAGTCTTGAAATGCTTCTATGCAGAAATACATCCTGTACCTGTATACGTATTCTGAAGTGAGTTTGTCATTTGCAGGATGTTTCTTCTTTCCCCCTTTGTTGTGACCTTCCCTTTCATTTTTCTTACTGCAATTTTTCTGTTATGCCTTATTTGCTGCTAAGAACTTGTTTAACTCATCCCCTGGATATTGTTGCTCTCCTGATTGTCTTTGATGTAGTCCATGTTATATTCTGCAGTCATTTAGAAAAGCAAATTTGCATTCCAACTGTTATGACCCTAATACAGGTATTTTTCATTAAAGGAAGTAGTGTGATAAACTGGGTATGGGACATTTGTATGTGGTTTCATGATGCTGATGATTTGGCAGGGCTGTTGTTTTTTTTGGGAAAAAATTGAAAAAAATCTCAAACTATGCAGAATTCGGTACCAAATGATGTTAACCTGCCCAAGAGATCTGGAAACAGTTTGGATTAGGATTCATTTTGAATGATGCCATACAATTTCTACAGGTTGTAAGAAATTAACTGTATTTCTTCCATCGTCAGGAACAGCATTTTTCTAGATTTGATCCATACTCTGTGCTTAAAATGTCAGTAGGATTTGCTTTTATTGCTTCAGATTAATAGCTACTAAATGACTATGGATCATTAAACCATTGATTGATGCCTGCACTCAATATTTCTAAAGGAGACTCACCTTTCTGTAACAGAAGATTTCTAGAGATCACAACTTGTATCTGCTTTTTGTAGTCACCACTCAGTCAGGACTGCCCAGCATTCACACCCATGTCATATTCCTGCATTTTTTACCCCTTGTATTTGTAGGCTGAAGTAGTTCAGCTAAAGAATTGGGGACTTAAATGATGACAAGATGTGATAAATAATATGCCAGACTATGAGCCATCATTACAATTTTGGCTTTGTGTCCAAGGCAAAACGTGCTAAATGGGAAGCACTATTAATTATCTGCAGATATTTTGGATTCATGTCTAATATGCAGGCTGCATACTTGCCATATTCATGAGAACAGAGCCCAAATCTGCAGTAGTGTTGGGCAAAGTATGTAATCTTGTTTTAATTACAACATGCCTGTCTTAAGCGAAAAGTGTTAGCTGAACGTGTCTGTTCTGTTAGAGAGGAGGAAGTGCTTCTGAGAAATGTATCCCTTATGGGACTCAAACTGAGCAGCACTGGGGCCAAACATCCAAAGGGAGAACTGGGAGTTCCATTATTATGAACCTTAGAAATTAGAATAGACAAAGCAAAGATAATATCTCCTAGAGCTGAAGAGCAGAAACAAGAGTGGGGCATCTCAACCCAAGTACACAAAGAATGCTGTGAAGAAAGCTGCCCATACTTCCAGCTGGTGTAAATTTGTTTGGTCTGTGTTACTTTTCGATGGCCTTTTTTAACATTTTTTTTTAAGAGACAATTTTTTCTTGAAAGTTATTCTCACAGAGACTATGTTTTTAGTAAAATAATAAAATATTAAAAAATGAAACAGTGAAAATGTTGTTTCCTGCAGTTCTTGCCCATATTTGTATGTTTTACCATTTGGAATAGAAAATGAAAATGAAGGAGGATAAAAAAGAAGCAAAAATTGTCACATTTTGCATATGGAAAGATTTTATATTTTTCCTACAAACTTACTGTCATTTTCTGAAAATGATGTGGCTTTTGGGCACACTCTTACACCTGTAAGTAGAAAAAGATGTTTGCTGTGTGCTTCCATCTTCATGGCACATTGTGTGCTTGCACAGATCCCGTGTAGATTCTTTATCCACTTTTTCCCATTACTGCTTTTAAATGTTTCAAAACCTGGTACTGACCAAAACTGAGAAGGATGAATTACAGAGGATGATGATAGGGTGTGTTAGATTACTTCCTTCCTTGCCATCCACTCCACCATCACACCAAACATCTGAATCTCTCTCCAGGGGTACTGGAGGACAGTTTCCTTTCCACCAACTATTTGCATCAGCTTTATTTGACTTTTAAAAGAGTAGATGAAGGAGTCAATGTTTGTGGCAGTTTTGCTGGGTACCAGCAGAAAATTTAGGACCACTAATAGAATGGAATAGTTTTCTTTCCCCTCTGTTATCTATCTATTATTATCATAAGATGAGTGGTCTTACTAAAGTTTGGAAACAAAGGACAACTGACTCTTTTAGCTATACTGCCAATAATATCCATGTTTAGAGTTCCAGTTAGCAAAAAAGCAGAACCATCACAGACTCTCCCAACACATCACTATATGTCAATTGCCTCAAAAATAATAAGAAACTTCTCTGCTTTTTTTATAACCACTTGAATAACTAGTAAATTCTGGAAAGCATTGGTACTAGACAGATGAATCCACCATGCCCTGGATAACTGAGGTATTGTTTCTTTAGGGAATGATGTCTGCTGTTTTAAGATTATGTGAGCAACTTTTTCCACTACATTTTGACAGCAAATATTTGTGTATTTTAGAAACAAACTTGGTCTGGTTTATCATGCAGCATCAAATCACATCACAGCTTATACTGAGTTTGATATGATGTGACATATTGTGAAACAATTCCTCAAAGCTTGAGATGGTATCATGAGATTATTTTTTATGATTTTTTTTTTCTTCCATCTACGTTCTCTCTTCCTTCTCTAAGCTGGGGGATCTCTGTGCAGTGTTGTTAGAGCTGAGTATATAAAATCTGAGTACAGGATGTTCTTTGCACAGCACGTGCTTACCCTTTTCAGACAGGAAGCCAGCACATCTCCATAAACAGTGTGATGGCACCAGTCAAAGCTGTGTTACTCCCTCCTGCCTGCAAGCCTATATCGTGTCAAATCATTGCATACTTCAGCTGGGGAAGCCATGACTAATGAAAAATGTAGTGCTTTCAGAGCTGTGATGCTGTGAATTTATTGCTGTACTTCAGTGGCTTTCAAATCAAGGCTTAGACAGAACTGATCTGGTACTACCTTTAAAAGAGATGACACTGCAATTTTTCTTTAGGGGCATAGAGTCTTATTATGTACTGAATATATGTTTCTATTGTATTTTTGCCTCCATTAAGTCATTGCTGTTCTGTATTTCACTGCAGCTTTCTCACAGGAGGTGTTACACCTGAATCCAAAGCATCCAATCCAAATGTGATCTAGGTTTTTCTTGTTTTATGCCTTTTGTTTTCTGGTGGTTGTGACGTTATAAGGGCTGTGTCATTGATAATGTAAATCTGTCAAGAAAAATGGGACGTTGCCCTTTTGCGAAAGTCACATTCCTCACTGGATGGTTACATATCCCATATCCATTTCTTTCTCTTGGCAGACGTGCGTCCTGGATACTGCTTCTCCACCCTGAGCAATGGGCGCTGTGGGAATCAGCTCCCCCGGCCCATGTCCAAGATGCAGTGTTGCTGTGACAGCGGCCGGTGCTGGTCCTCCAGTCCAGCCAGTGCTCCCGAAATGTGCCCCATCAGATCCACCGGTAGGAATCCACCTGAGTTCCTGGGGGCATGCCTGAATGCTGATTGTCTTTTAGCAGTAATTTTTTTCATTAAAGAACTTCACAGAATGGTTGAGGCTGAGGGGCACCTTGGCAGATTGTTCAGTCCAACCCACCCTGCTCAAGCAAAACCTCCTGTGGCAGGTTACTCCCCCAGGAGGCTACACGAAGCAGACAGAAACAATTACTTGTTGCTGATTCATATTTTGTGGCCAAGTTATTCTGACCTTACCTGGTTCAGATTTTGTTTTCAACATCCTCTTCAGGATCAAGTTACTTCCTCTAGAGCCTTCTAATAGGTCCCTATTCCCTCTGCAGTTTCATTCTCCTTGGGAAACTGGTTTTTCCTTCCTCATGACAAGCTTTCCGAGGTGCCATATATTTCCCGAAATTTGACACAGAACTTTGTTTCTGTCTGCTACCAAAATGTTCTTTACTTTATTGCCTCCCTGTGTGTTGAGAACCCCAGATAACGTGTGACTCGAATTAAGGGAAGATGACGAGCAGATTGTGAAACTCAGTGTGAGGGAGTGGAGGGAAGATTTTTTGACATTGTTTAGGACTTAATGAAATGCTTTAGAAAAGGAGAACACAAGAAATTTCAGGATTGATGGGAGGGAGGTCAAGAGAGGTGCAGACTTTAGGGAGGAATGGGGATTGTAACACTATAGCAGTGTAACTCAGACATTGTCAGAGCTCATGCATGGGAGTCTTTATTATTCTTCTTTTTAATCCTTTGAGTGCAACTGCATAGTACTAAAGCAGAAATCTACAGTGAGAACTCTTGGAAGCCTTTCTGTTTCTGTCACTGCCTTATTAATAATACTTAAACATGTTGAAATTTCAAAACTGGCTAGAATAATGCTGAAAAAATAGTGTAATCTATTGATAATCATCTGAAATAGGAAGACAAGGAGAAAGCTTTTAGTCTTAACACAGTTCATTGTTTTCTTTACATACTTTCTAATTATTCATATCTAACTGGTGAATAAACTGGGTGGAAAAGTAAAGTAATTTGGCCAAAGCTGCAGACTGAGACGTCATGGAGAAGGAGTTAGAACCTAGGACTTCCTGACTCATAAATCCATGCAAGGTCTTCCAGATCATGGTTACATACCACACTTTTTTTTTGGTTTTATTTCTGACTTGGGATATAAATTGACACTATAAATTACTCTTTTCAAAAGTGCTTTGAAATTCTTTGAAAGGTTTTACATGTATTTAAGGTATTTCTGTCATTATTTAATCAAGTTCAGTTATTCCTTACTTAGCGTATCCTGAGAAAGCAAGATGAGGAATTTAAAGCTGTCAGTGGCCCAAAGTCTCTCTAACTCTGAAATGGAAATTTACTGCAATATGAAGGGTAGCACTAATGTAACTGGGCAGTTGCATTTTCAATGTGGGCAGCAGACCCACTTGCTACTATGAAACAGACTGTTTTGGTAGAAATTGTACATGGAGATTAAAACTGCAATTAAAAAAGGCTTGCACTGTATTTATTTGCATAACAGCAAGAATTGTTTATGTGGAATAACAGGGCTTACCACTGACACTATTTAAAGACTAAAATTAAGGAACAATAGAGGGGAATACAGTGACACATGAAACAAACTGATCATCTGAGAGCATTAAATAAATGCAGATTTCATAATCAGGAAAAGCAGAACATAAGGCTACAATGTTTATTTAACAGATTCAGGAAAAGCTTCTAACATGTTTTACAGGTGGAAGCAGAAGTGAGATGAAAGTGTTGAAGGCTGAAATATCCAGCTTAGTTGTCCTAACATTTACTTTATTGTTCAGTTCTCATTTTTATATTGTTTCAGGAACTCATTAATCTCTAGGGTTTTTTCATTATGTAATTCCTCTCCCCTGTTGTGCCACAAACTTTAAATTTTGAAGTTGAAAGGTATCGGCTGCACCAATAGTTACTTGTGTACACACGAATTGTGAACATGAATTAGGTCAGCTGGAAATGTGGTATTTAATTGTGATACTCTCTGTGCATATTTTGGATCACAAGTTCCAAAACCACACTTCCCAAAGACAAAAGAGTCGGGGGCAGGAGGAAAAGTGGGGCAGTAGGGCAGATGCCACTAATAGAGATAAACAATAGGAGAATGCATCACACTCAGCACTGACTGTGCTTACAGCAAAATAGATAGTTTTCCCATCATGTGGAAAAGAATGAACTTCATGTGGATCTGACTTGGTTTCTCCTTGGCTACACTCCTTAGACTGCACCTTGTTTGGTTTCTGCTTTTATTGGCAAACTTAATTTTCTCAGGGAAATAGTGTATTCATTCTCTAATTGGTTTTGCCTCATTGCTTGTATTTATATTTCTTTGTTTTAGGAGGTTAACTTTTAAGAAATCCAGTTGAAACTGGGCTTTTTTCCCTGTTAAGTATTTTTTTCTAACTCTGTGGGAAGCTTTCTTTTAAATTAACTTAGGATCAAATCCAAAAGTCCTTCTTTAGGTAAACTTCACACTGAGTTCACCAAAGACTTTGCTTGAAAGAAGACTAAGTAGATTAAGATCAGATCCCCACCTCACTGTTCAATTTCATGTCCAGGATGTCATTTATGTTGCTTTTTTACCAGCAGTCTTTGGACATGTAGTGTTGAGAATCTGTGCATTAATGACTTCGTTCACAGAACAGAGTTTGTTACTATTAAGAAAACATATAAGGTCGCATTTTCCAAATGATTTAAGGTTTGTAGTTGCTAATCTGAAGCACTGCAAAAAGAGGGAGAATTGGATTAAATGGAAAGGCTGCAAGAGAAAACAGTGTTTATTTTCATGTTTCAGACGAGTATCGGAAGTTGTGCACAGTAGCTGCTC
Organism: Pachyramphus minor; assembly: GCA_013397135.1. Classification (NCBI taxonomy): domain Eukaryota; kingdom Metazoa; phylum Chordata; class Aves; order Passeriformes; family Tyrannidae; genus Pachyramphus; species Pachyramphus minor. The sequence continues at coordinate 104,206 of VYXB01008938.1, read as the reverse complement.
CACTGCCAGCAGGACTTGACCTTCCTCCGGCCCGTCCTGACATCATCCCTCCACCACTCATTCCTGGTGTTTTCCCTCCTCCACAGCCAGAAATTGTCTATCCATCTCGGGCTCCACCACCTCATAGTAAGAAAGAACAAACTTTCCTTGCACTGTGTGCATTTAGCTTCTTTAAAAACATGCTTTTCTCAGTAGCAGTGTGCTCCCTTCAGCTGTTGGTATCTTTTGCTTACTTCACATGGACATGTAGTCTCTGGATAGCCTTTTAATCAGAACCTGGTTACCATGTATCTTATGCCAAGTGTACCTTGTGTTTTGCCTGTTGATAGAATTCAAAAATTACATTCTCACTGTCTGTACTGTGGCTCACATATTGTAATAGTTACGTTACTGTTGTTCTAAGGCTGTTGTGAGTTTTGCTGCTTGTCAGCATTGAGGGGTGTGAGTAGCTCTTTGACTAGGTTGTGAAAGTTATTTACAGTAAAGAGCTTGTCTGGGAGAAAGCAGCTTCTTTCAGGTTGTTTCCCTCGCTCTCACTTGGACAAGTAGGAAGTGTACTGTATTCTGCTGGACACTGAGACTGACCCAATGTGCAGAAAGAACTTTTTTAGCGATACACAGGGATGGGTTAGTTGTCTTGACAGCAAGGAGGAAGCCAGAGCAGACTACCAATATATTCCTTAGTCTGTCCCTCTCTCAGGGAATTTACTACATGCCCATATAGTCTGCAGTAGCCACGTGCCACCTGAAATCATTTGGCATAGCCACACTCTTTTTCAAGTAAACAGAAGCTGATTTTGCCTGTGCTCTGTGCAGATGCAAGCAATCTCTGCTTGCACTGGCACCAGCTGAAACTATTTAGTCTTGGTTGAGCACCAAGCTGAGCTAATAAGCCTGAGAGGCAAAGTATGTTAGCTCAGGCCTGACACTGCACTGACGTAGCTGCCCAGCTTCTGGTCAGCTGGGAGCAGGGACAGAGCCAGCTCACTCCTGCCTGCCAAAGACAGTATAGGCTTATCTCCCAGGGCTATCCCTGTCCTCTTCACTCTGCTATCTGTGAAAGTGAAAATAACCAGTCTGCCTGTTCTTTGCTGCTCTAGGCTTTTAGTAGAGTCCCTACACTGCGACATACCCACTTTACCTCTAGGTGTGAGCAGACTTGGTCCTCTTTGGCAGGAGAAGAGACTCAGACTTGCCGCGGTGAAAAGATCAGCGAGGGTTAGCTGTTTTCAGACAAATCTCTGGGAGTCAAAGTGTCATTTTCTCTCTCCCATTTTGCTATGTAATTCACATTACAGTGGAAGTAAATTGACCTTTAATGGAAGATGCTGCACAAGTTGCAGATTACCCAAAATTATTAAGATGAACATTAAAATGTTTTTCCTACTCTTGTTATTTCAGTAATCTTGCCGGTGAACTTAACTGACTTGTGCCAAACATACCGACATCTCTGCCTTAATGGACGTTGTGTTCCCACTCCTGGGAGCTACCGCTGCGAGTGCAACAAAGGATTCCAACTGGATGGGAGAGGGGAATGCATTGGTATGTGGTTTTCTGCTGTAAATCACAGAGAAGAATTTATTCTAAAGGAAAAAAACCCTGGTTTCCACACAGGGTAATAACCTGGAGTCCTTAAATAAAACAGCCCCCCTCCAAAAAAACCCCCAGTAAATAGACTTCCAAGGACTAATTGTTTTCAATGGTAAACTTACTTTTACAACAGTTTTGCCCTTTAAGACGATATTTAGCAAGTCTTGTAACTTGTAACAAAATTATACAGAAGCAAATTTTACTAGCCTGTAACTATAACATGTTTATTAATGATTGAAAATGATCTTTTTAAAATCTTACCAGTTCTTTGAGTATCTAATGACCTATTGTTAAAAAAAAAATCATAAACTTGGGCTTAGTAAGATTTACAAGTCCTCTTTCAGCTCCTGAGGAGTATCTTCTTGGGCTCTTGAGACCCTTAATTTTGTAACTTAGCAAGAGCTCAATGATGGAAGCAAGTATTAGCTGTCTTTTACAGGCAAGATTTTAGTTCTGTCAAAATCTGTGTCTTCAGTGTGGCTGGGAATGTGGAGATGTAGGATTAAAGCCTTTACCTGTCACACAGGCAATATCTTGCCTTTCTGAATATTTCTTTTTCCCAGCTCTTTTTTAGCTTAGAACGTGGGATCCTTATACTGGGAATTCTGTGGTGTCCCCTTTTCTTTCAGACTGAAGGACACTGTTTCTCCTACTACAAAATGATAAAATACCCTTACAGGCATGAATAACTTTCAGTCAGCGTTGTAATAAAATTATGTTGTCTCTGTTCTGCAGATATTGATGAATGTGAGAGGAGCCCATGTGTCGGTGGAGACTGTGTGAACACCCCGGGATCCTACATCTGCCAGTGTCGTGTTGGATACCAGAGCACAGCCACAAGAACAGAGTGCAGAGGTAAATCATGGCCTTACAACCAGGTCTGTACTATTGTATACATACCAGGAGGGAAAATAGTTCTGAAGATGAATTTAATGATATGATTTAGTGAACAGATATGTTAAATATGAGGGGTTTTTTTTTAAAAAAAAAGATCAGATATGGCAGTAAAAATTATTAACCTGCTGGAGCTGCTATTCACAGACATTTGTCTTATGCTGGAAGTATCTTGGCACCATTTGTGGCTTTGAAGTAGAAAAGACATGCTTTCATTTTTTAAAGATTAAGAAATTTTTTCGTTTGCTACCAGTGGATCTTAAGAACAATTAAACATCCCTTCTTTGGAGAAACCTTTTATCTATAAAAGACTGTTAAAAGACTAAGAGGGTTGGGGAAAGATAAGTCTTTCAGTGGCCCTGTGTTGTCCCTGCTCACTGTCAGAGAAAAAACAAAACATACATTACAGCAATGAAAACTTAAATAAGATATGGAAAAGTAGTGAAGCACTGGGGAATGTCTAGATGGGGAAGCTGTAGAATCCTCATTAGTGTTATTTTGAAGATCAGGCTCAGCAAGAGTCATGATGGTCTTCATCCTTCTTCCTATGGGAATGGGGAGCACACATAGCTCCTCAGCAGTCAACCCTCTGTCACAGGTCTGTCACTCCCAAACAGTCCTGGAATGGGAATTCAGCTGTAAAAGTGGATGCAGTCCTTTATAGTTAAGTCATGATGAGAGACTTCTGGGGGCGGGGAATGAAGGATTACTTTGATAGTTCTTAAGAAATGGAACATCTAAATGAAACAGGATGTTTGAATGCTCAGAGTCGCAGCTTGTCTTTGTATTTTTCTGTCTGGGCTGAGTGCAGGGCGTAGAGCAAGCACTCATTCTGGAGCAGAGAGTTTCTGAAAAGGCAGAAGAAAGTTGATCTGTATTAGTGTGCATTGTTTTTCTTCCTTTTGTGAATCAGAAAGGTATTTGTGGTACAGAAGCTTACTGCAGCCCAGGAGGACATGCAGAGCCAACACCACTGCTGCATGTTGCTGGGAAGGTTTGAGCTAGTTGCTGCCAAACAGCCATGCTGCAGAAGCATCTTCATAGTTCAGCTGACTAGTGGTGAGGGAGTGCTGAAGTGGAGTCTCAGCCGTGATGAATTTACTCATGAGTCATTTTTGTCACAGGCTTTTAATTTGACTGATTCATTACACAAACACATGGTTGTTAGAAGCCCAGTAGCTTAATGGCATTTAAGTGTGGTCACTTAGCAGTTCCTTTACAGTCTATGGGAACTGTGCTTGCCTGACAGGCAATGCAGAAAATGCTGCGATGTGCAGAATCTTTGTTTTCTGAAGGAATTTTTAGGACCAGTGTAAGGAAAAGAAAAAGGCTAGTGGGGTGCATTTGGCAAAATGTGCATATACCACTTGTGCCTGCCAAAATCAGCATTTGCTGTAAAATTACTTTGCATGACTACTTTGGATGTTGAGATTTTATTTTTTTGCATGCATGAACGTGTCTGTGCTGATACGCTTTTGCAAATGTATTCCTTACGTCTGCTCTTGAAAAACAGAGTCTCCATAATGACCAGATGTTTGTCTCTTCCTTGCTCCAAGCTTCCAGGGCAGGTTTTTTTTCTGCATGATGACTCTGATTAGTGATTAAACAGTGCAGTCTGTATCACAAGCTATTGATTCAACTGTTATTAGGATCCCTCATAATTCTAGTAGGAGTTTGGCTGAATGAATATCTTAATTGGAGACAGAGGTGAATAAAGTTGTCACATTGTGACTAGTGATCTAAACAAAATTGTTTCTCAATTGCAGAAGAGGGGATATAAAATGGACCTCCAAAAAAAAGTGAAATTTTATGGTGATTAGCTATGAATGTGTGGGAGTCAAAGCTTTAATACCTAATTGTTTAATCTACTCAACATTTCTGAGAAGAGGAGGTCTGGTCTTACATGGAGATGATAGAAATTATGGGTATCTCGGTGAAACAAGGGCTTTGATTTTTTGCAAATTTCTCTGAGGGGAAAAAAGTTGTGATGTTGTTTCATACTTTGAAAATTAGAAATGTGTCAGACTAGTGGTGGGACTCTGATCAGCTGTGTATATGTAAAGAACAATGAGATTATGTGTTAATTTTCTGCACCATGATTTGGATGGCATCAGATGAATAAAAAACCTAATGAACTCTAAAAATTAAAGGGCCAGAAAAATCTTGTGGCAGGTTGGCTGTCCTAAGGAAGAAAGCTGGTAGGGTAGCTGAAGCCAGGCTCAGATACAACCAAGTGCCAGAAAAGTGGGAGGAAAAGGGGCTGAGCAGAGAGGAAACTCACTTTTATGCATTGCTGATTGATGATGCTTGTTTATCCAATGAGGGGATGTTTATCAGGCCTGTACACTTTTGCTAGAAGCTGCCAGTGCCCTGAGCTCTCATCAAGCAGCTCTTGCCTCTGCTGGCCTGATTGCTTGCTTGCAAAACAGTTATTTTCAGGGATTTCTTAGCAGCTTCCCAGAACTACCACCCTGCTAAGAAGGCAAATATAAGTTCACAATTTCGAGAGGCATCAGTTCCCCCTGCATAGGTGTCTAGAGAGCAGGGGCACTGGGAAGGATGTCCTGTGCTCTGCTTCTTCCTGAAGCACAGCAATACGTTTATGTGGGGAAGGTTTGGGGAGGGACACCCCAGGGATACTTGGGAAGACAGCGTGGTTGCATGATAGATAGGTCTGCATGGGCTGGTTGTGTTCTCTGTGAGAAGAGTCCCCTGTGTGCAGGAATCTCTGGGAGATGGTCCAGGCCTTGATGGAGAATACTGAGCAATCTGAAAAATGTCTAGACAGTCTGTCTCAGCACCTCCTCTCCCCTCCTTTGGAGGAGAGGGAGAGCTGCCAGCCTCGTGTGATATCACTGTTCAGGTCCTCCAAAGCACTTGCCAAGCACCTCCTGCAGAGAGAGGGAAATGAGGATCTGATGTTTCAAATATAAAATAAGCAGGAGAAATATCTTCTGAGGTGGGAAAGACTTGAACTTTCCTGTTATCTTACAAAGCAGCAGCAAAAGACAAGCTTTCCCCTCTCTTAAGTAGTTAGATACTGTTAAAGTTCAGTAAAAATATTTTAATGATGAACAAAAACAAAAAAAAACCAAACAATTGTGATTCTTGTTTGAGAAAGCTGCAGGGTACTGTTCACTGAAATTCTTTCACAGCAACTAGAAATTTCAAGCTGATGAACATTTCCACCCCCATAACATTCAGCTATGGAAAGCAAAATAAATCTTTTTTCAGGTGAATATATTTTCCATATAGGTTTAAAAACCTAAGGGGAAGGGGAAATGGGAAAAATTTCTCTTGAGTATAAAAAAGACCCCCCCCCAATGTTATTTTTCTTTTCCATTGGCTTTCAGACATTGATGAATGTTTACAGAATGGTCGTATCTGTAATAATGGGCGATGCATAAATACAGATGGCAGTTTTCACTGTGTGTGCAATGCTGGCTTCCAAGTGGCAGTTGATGGGAAAAACTGTGAAGGTAAGACTTTTCTGAAGTTATTCCATATCAGTAATTACAGTTGCAAAAGGTTATTCATGGCAATGAAAAAGAAAAGGTCCTCTGGTGGGGGGGGAAGGGAAGGAACAAGGAATCAGATTTCTAAATACCTTTTGCTGTATCTGGGAGGGCAAGTGAAATGTCTTTTGCAGCCAGTTCTGGAGCCTTGGCTTGGCAATCCTCAACGGGATGTCTGTCCAGCAGGAGAAATAGCACATACCACTATCACAAAATGCAGTTTCTGTGATGGGAGTGGTACATTTTAAAACACAGCAGAAGTCACATGCTGCCTGATTTTACTGTGTGTTTTACAGCACACTTTATGGGATCTTACTGGGTGACTAGCAATGTGTTTTATGTAGATGCAGTCTGGTCTGACCTATAAAAACTCTTTTAAGAAAAATTTGTAAACATAATTGATGTGTTCCTACCTCCCAGACCTTTAGTAAAGGGGGGAAAAAAGAAGAATGTTCTTTATCATGCTTCCCAAGGTCCTTGGGAGGGTTCCCAATGATCTATTCATACGTTAAAAGAATTTCAAGCACTGTTCTTAGAAACATTTTTGGCAGAATATTATCTCAGTGATTCAGCTCAAAGACTTAATGCCAAAATTCTTGGTTGGGATAGATACATGATTTTTTTTTTTTAATCATAAATTATTTTTGTCTGACTTAGTCTGTAAGTAAAAAGAAAACACACCATGTCTAGAAGTGTAATTTCTGTCCAAGACAGCTGCAATATTAAGGAAAATAGCACGATTCTGAATATATTGTAATGTCATTATGATCCAGTGATTTTATGTGCTAGTAGTGATTCTGTTAATCCTTGGTAGAGACAGACATTTTAAGACTCTGTTTTTCCTGACTCTTTTTTAGATACAGTTTAGCAGTATAAGCTGCTTTTTAAATATATTATTATGGAAGTACATTGACTAAATATATTTGGAAATGAGTCTATTTGGGAAAAAAACCCCTTTATGCTGATTTCTTCCTTTCCCACCAAATACCATGTGCTAATGGTAATAAGAACCAGGACATCGGCAGTCTGGTAAAACATTTTTAATTCCACTGCATGTGCTGCCAGAATGTCTGTTGCATCCACTTATGAAACAGTTTCATCTCTGGCATTGTAATGCATCAAGTTTTGTTCTTAGGAATACATGTACACACACACTAATCAGAAAAGACCATGGCATTGTGCCATACGTTAATGTAACTCCATGTAGTCCTTCAGATGAAACTGGTGAATAGTGCTGATTTTTTTTGGATGTAACATCCCAAACTGATTTCATTTGTGCCAGGACAAAGTAAAGGCTAAGAGGATATAAAAGCTCACTCAAATCAAGCACAGAATTCTCTGTACTTGCCTATTTTTTTTCTTACCCATTGTGTGAGTAACTGTGCAGGGTTCAGAATTGCAGTATCTGAGACCTCCACCTTTTCCTATTTGAATCCTTCATGCTACCCTATTAGGTCAGAGGGATAATATAATGCTATTATGAAGCTATAATTAGTAAGTATCCTCCTGTGTGGCCTGTCATGCTAAATCTAGGGAAGGGGCAGGTTTTGTTTCAAATGGAAGTGGAGGACAACAGTACTCACAGAATGCATGCTTGAGCACAGTGCTGGGAATTCTCCCACATCTTAACTCTTAGACTCATCCAATGGAGGTTACAAAAGTTTTCACTCCAAACCCAAATGTTTATTCCTCCCCTTACGGGTCTTCTTAGTAACATAAAATTGTGTTTACTATTTTGAACAGGAGGCTACTTCTAACCTAGCTTCTATCCAGATTAAGACTGCAAACCCTCTTTCTAACTGACTCCTTTCTTACATCCAATTACATCCTTTCTTACTTTTTGATGGCTTTTACTAGCTGGCAGTTAAACTGTCTAGTTTCTCATCTGTTTTTCATTCTCTTTGCTCCGTTTGGATGTTAATGATTCATTATGAAAAATGGAGTCACTGCTTTGACACATCCTTTAGGACAGTGCAGTATGTCCCATCATATGTTTCTCATTATTATACACCTCTGAAAACTAAGAAAGAAATTAAGGTTTGTCTTTAGGATGTAACTAATAAGAGTTCTTTTGCTTCACCATTGTGAGAGTTATGTCTATCTATTGTCTATCTATGTCTATCTTATATCTATCTATGTACATTTTCAGATATGGATGAATGCAGCATAAGGAACATTTGCCTCAATGGGATGTGCATCAATGAAGATGGCAGTTTTAAATGCATTTGTAAACCAGGATTCCAGCTGGCATCTGATGGACGCTATTGCACAGGTGAGCACAATAAATTATGGGCTCCCAAAGCTTGTGAGTTGTATCTCTCTAGGTAGCTGCAAGAATCATGTTATTTCCTTGCAATGATCCTTGGGAACAAGAAGTACTGGGTGGAGTTCTCATCAGATGTGCTTTTTTAGTCACTAGAATGATTTGTCATTGTGCAGACAGTACTCAGTCTTCTACACAGTGTTGAGCAACCACCCAAACCAGCCAGTGGGAAATATCCTTTCGTCAAGGACTGTGATGTGACCTAGTTAACTCCATTTTTTTAGCCTATGAGGTCTTCTGCATTTTGGTTCCAGTATATCTCATATTTTGTGTTCAGCCTTTTAAAGTTTTCTGCCTTTGGCCACCCAACATCCTGGCTCATTGCCTCCTTTGGGCTTTTCTCCCGTTCCTTACTGCGCATTCCATGTCAATACTCCAAGGAGTGCCCAGCATCCTGTGTGACCAAGGTGCAGACACAAGCACCACAGCAAGATTGTCTTTGCCATTTGCTGCAGTAGCTCAGCAATACCCCCTGTGGGAGACACTGCAACGTCCTGGTTGCTGGTTCTGTCAATGGAGTTTCTCTTCAGTCCCATCAGAAACTGCATGTTTTGTGTGTATAAGTCTTCATGTTTCAGTAAATTTATAGGCACAAAGCAGAAGTCAAAATGAGGAATAAACAAGTGGTGGATGAAGTTACTTACAGTTTTTCTTTTGAAAAATTAAAAATCTTTTAACTCTTGGAATCAAGGAAGAAAAAGTGCTTGATTACACTTTGACAAATTTTAAAAAATACCACATTGCAGCGTCTTGTTGTGGATCAATAGCAAAAGTAAATGAATAAGTAATTCAGTTTTGAGAGTTAGTGACATGAAAGGTGAATTAATTTGATCCTTTTGCTTATTGAACACTGTACCAGACCACTGGCTGCTCTGTGTCATTACCAGGGATGTGACTCCTGGATGCAAACAGCCCAGCACAAATGCTTGTCTTGTTTTTTGTCTTGAGTATCTTCTGGTATTTTTTGTATTATTTCTTTGTGGGTTTTGTTTGGTTGGTTTTGGGGTTTTTGTTTTGTTCTTTTTTGTGTTTTGTTTTTTTTTGGTTGGTTGGTTTTTGTTACATCTGTCTGTGCACTGAAATACCACCCAAGAAGATGGTATCTCTACCAGACTGCTTAAAACATGATGATATGCAACTTTACAGCCTCTCTTATGTGCCTCCTGGCTGAACGGGAGTATGGATACAGTCAAAAAGGGGTTTCTGGCCCTAGAGAAATGTTACTTCTGTGCATCAAAGGAGGAATATTTGAAAAGTATCCAAAATTGCAGGGAACTCAACTGATTCCTACTGAAAGTTGGAACAGACGTTATAGTAAAATGAAGAATTTCTTCTACTGCTTTTCAACACCTACTGTAAGCCTTGTTCTTTATGAATGAGCATGCAAACATTCATTACGTGTTAAAATTGCTATTGGGTCAAAATCAAACCAGATTTCGAGACCTGGACACACAAATTACACTTTTTACCCACTTCATATTTGTCTCCTTTCTTCCACTGGCACAAAGTATCATGAAATAATTCCCAGGTCTTCAGTGGCTAGAGGAGCACAGCTCTCTCTAGTCATGTTACTAAAATTTTAAAAGTTTGATCCTTAATAGTGTCTTTTCCTGTATATTTTGGTGTTTGTCCTTATTGAGTCCTTTCTGTACATGCCAAATATATGAATACCTTGTGTCCCACAGAACTGTTAGTCTCTGAAACGCTCATTGTTCACACTGCCTTACCCCAGTTTGTTTGTGAAGTACATGCATTAAATTTTACATAAGTTGAAACTCTAAGCTCATGCTTGCACACGCAGTGAGTGCTTGTGCACATTGGCAATGTGTGTATGCACAAACTGACAGCTCTGCAGCAAATTGGCTTCCTGCCCGAGCAGTTCTGGTAGGGAGTTGAACATGTGTTTTTGCCAAACTCTTTAGGGGATCAACAGGGGAATATGAGTGCAGCTCCTTGCTTCTGTAACCATCTCATTTGATGCACTCTAGGCTGAATTTTCAACTGTTAAGAAGGGCTTCTAACCCAAAGATGGGGGTAATGTAATTGGCAGTTCCATAAAATCAGAATTTAAGTATAAGTACAGGGCAAATGCTTGGCTGTCTGGTAAAAAAATTCCACTTAGACTTTCTGAAATAATGTGCCAAAAAAGAATGTTACAGCATAGCCTTGTGTATTCCCTGAAATACAAAACATGCTAAACTTATTCACCATTAGCTTTTTTCAGTAATGATTTGCTGATGATTTTTCAGAAACACTTAAATTGAACAGGCAGAGGTTTGGAGCATTATTTCTGTTCCATTTATTGTTTCATCTTTAGATCAAAAATTCCCCAAACTGGAAGCTTCTGCAAAGCAACTGAAAGTGGTAGTTTAGTAGCCTGAGTAAATTTTTCCTGGTTAAAATTAGAGGACTTAGTGTACCCAGCTAGCACTACTAACCAAGCTAAGCAGAAAAGGCAAAAACTCATTGAACATGGAGGACAAATCCATTACTTGATTTTCCAGAGTCAAGCTGAGTATATTTTAAGTTGTCCAAATAGTGACTTTTACCACAAAAGACAACAGAGCCTTCTCCAGGTTAGAAATTTAGACTTTAGGCCTATGTGTGAAGTTGATTTACTGTGTGGAATCTCAGCCCTAGTAAAAGCAGAGGCTTTTTACTCCATCTTTACTGAAACCAGGTTTTCAGCTGATTGGCACCATCCTAAGTGACCCACTTTATTTTTCAAAAAAACATCCATAATAGTATTTCCAACACATCTATAAATCAGTGCAAAAGACAAAGGATTGCACATCTCACCCTTCACTAGCTTACAAAGTCTTCTTTAAAAATGTACTACAGGAAACAGAAGAAAAGTGGTTTTGCCTTTCTGTTTCTATAAATAACCTTTAAAAAGGAAAGTTAATTTTTTCTCCCGCTTTTAGGGGAATCTCTGTCTGTCTCAGGAGTTCAGTGTTGCCTAACAAAATAACTGTCTACGCTGTTAAATAGTATGGGCACATTTTGAATCCCAACTCTGTTTTTTACCTAAACTGAGTAGGGACTAAATTTAAAGTGGGAAAAGCAATTAAGATTTGTCTGAAACAGAACAAAAGATTCCAAGATGAAGTAGAAATGCATTGAGCCCATGTACTTAAATGTAGCTTTTATTTTAAAATGCAGTTTGAAAAGGGAATCTTGGATCATACAGGCCATGTTTTATGCCAAACAACACAAACTAAGTAAAACACAGAGGTGTTTCACTCTCAATTTGCCCTTTTAAGGTCAGAAAAAAGGAAATTGTCGCACACGCTGTCTCTTGTATATATTATGGAGAGTTGTTATGAAGTGATTACTTTATAAAGGTTATACATACTTCCAAACAATATTTTAAACGTTCCTTTTCTTAATCACTTCTAAAATGATGGCTTGCTCTCTGCCCCTAGACAATGATCTTACTATTAACAGGATACATAACCTTTATAATCTTTTTACTAATTTAACATCTCTTTGTAGTAGTTTAACATTATAAGGCTTCATTCTTGTATTTCCTTGCTCTGGGCCTTATTGTTCAATGTACCATTGTTGGGCAAAGATGGCAGCTTGTGCTGGGCAATTGCTCCGGGCTGAAATCATTAACAAATTCCTTTCAAGGCTGGAGTGCAGTCTGTTCATTGAGAGTTCATAAAACAGGCTGTAATGAGCATCTGATAGGAAAACCCAATTGTCATGCAGATCACCAGAGAGACACTACTTTGAGCAGGATCTGACTGTGGAGATTCAGATGTGCTTCCAAAAACTGAACCCACAGCAGGAGGAAGGGAAATTCTTTGGTGGCCCTGTGAAGGCACCTTGTGGGGGGGGTGAAAGGTTCAATTTCTATTTGGATTGATTTCTTACATCATGAACTGTTAATATGGAAAGGGAATATACTGTTATATACTACGTAAGTCCTTTGTGTTAGTGGTCACAGTTTCCTCCTTCGTTCAATTGTGATTTTGCCTGAATGGTCCTTGAATCGGAAGATGTACCTCTTGGGAACAACTTAGGAAAATCTATCCACTTTTCACTTTCCAAGGGAAGCAAAATTGTTTTGTTCTGTTTATTTCTCCTGAATTTTACATTTTCTTACTCTATTTCACAGAATGAATTAATTATTATTCCTAACAAAACCTTTACTTGAACTACGTTCCATTTACACTTGATTTTTTTTTTTAGGTTACATTGAAAATAAGCTGCACAAATGCAAGTTTCAGCCAGGCACTGGCACTGGTTAACTACGTAATTTAATTTCTAATAAAGCTCATTCTGTTCTCCAACAGACATCAATGAGTGTGAGACAGATGGAATATGCATGAACGGGCGCTGTGTGAACACTGATGGCTCTTTCAGATGTGAATGTTTCCCTGGCCTTGCAGTGGGACTGGATGGTCGTGTCTGTGTTGGTAAGACAAGCTTAATGTGTGAGGAGTCACAGTTAACCAATGTTAAGACAGTAATGCCACACTGATGGACACCTCAAGTTTGAATGTAGAATTGACCATATTTTCATAGATTGGTGGGTGGAAGTTATAGTCAATACTAATAGCTCTGAAGTATTTACTGTAATAGCCTGTTTTGCTCTTGTTTTGATTTCCTTTGCATTTAAAGTGAAAAAACCTTGTAGTTCCAATCGCAAGGTCAGGTAGACCATACAGCATAGAGGTGACTAGTGCTGTAACAGTTATGAGTGGGTGAAAATTTGCCCTATTTCTGTCAATGTAAAATTTTTTATTTTTCACTAAGCTTCAACATTTCGTTACTCTTTCACCTCTTTTTAACATGGGATGTACTCAATTTTCTTCTGTTTCTGTACAAGCTCAGTGTTTGATTTTCAAATACTAATGTGCTTGAGAGCCATTTATGGGCCAGTTTTTAAAAAGTGAGAAAAGTCACCTCTGAAATTGAAGACATAAACATTTGAAATCTTATGTACTGGGACAGCACTACTGACTTTTCCTTGGTTTTTTTTCCTTGGCTTTTTTTTTTTTTTTTGAAGGAAAGAAAGAGCAGAGACTTTTCCATTTTCCCCATGGCTTCTCGCTAGTCCATGGTTAAGAACTGTTCTTCTGTTAAGAGTTGTTCACCTAGTAATTCACTAGTGCATGTGTAGTCATTAAATGCAGTAACTAGTTTGTATGGCTGAATTCTTGGGAGGGTGAGGAAGAAGAATTTCCTGTCCCGAGTAGAGGGAGGGGATAGATGGGTAAAAAGCACAGGGAAATAGTGAAAGATATTTTGTTTTGACAGCTCTTTTACAGTGTTTATGACACCCGAGCTACATTTAATACTTGTTATAATTTATGGCAGTGTAGTTGGCTATGGCAGGATTAAGAGAGATTTCTTTCCTCAGACACACATATGCGAAGCACATGCTACGGTGGCTACAAGAGAGGACAATGTGTGAGACCATTAACAGGAGCAGTTACAAAGTCAGAGTGCTGCTGTGCCAGCACTGACTATGCCTTTGGAGAGCCCTGCCAGCCCTGCCCAGCACAAAATTCAGGTATGGCATATTTACTGGTAATTTTCTAATTTAAGCTTTCTGTCAATAAACTATTTTTAGAAAGGTAAAATGCAGTTTTATAGTAATAAATCAGGAGAGTTACATTGCTGTATAATGTTATGCATTTTGAGCAATCTTCTGGTTTGCATGTTGTAAGAGTATAGGAGCTGATTTTTTAAAGCAATAGTAAAGTATGATATCTGGTTTCAGAGTTGTTACACACATTAAAATAAATAGTACATTTTCAAAAAGCAAACTGTTTTGGTAGACGTAGATAATGAAAAATATAATTTTGAGCTCAAGTTATTAGTGGAAAAATCTTGATTCAAATCTTCATGTGCACCTGCCAGTGAGATGTTTTCTGCCTGAATCCTGTATCCTTCAAGAGATCTGATTTTTCAGTAACCAGATTTTGGGCAGTCTCTGCACAAACAAATGTCCAGTTAAGTTGGTTGTGAATACTTGAGTGTGTCACTGAAATCCTCAACAAGTGAAGTTGTCTGGAAGATAACTTCTCTCTGGCAAGGAAGCAATCCTAATCATTCTGATGGGCAGGATCTGCTCTTAGGAAAGCACTTCTTCCAATAAGACTCTGCTGGCACAGTCCTTGCCATGAAGCCAGTAAACAGCAACCTTTGTTTCGTGGAGGTGACTGACTGCAGGGAGCCAGTTTGAAGCCCAAATTTGTTAAATGTTCCTTTTCACTGAGCTGGCTGTCAGTTCGTTCTGTTAATTGTTCCAAACTCAAAAGAAGAACTTGACCCCAGCAGTAGTTGAGACATTTGAGATGCTTTGATACATACTACTTTTTTTAAGGATAAGAGATAGGAGATGGTTGATCTGTTACGAACTCCGGAAGAGACTCCTGCTAAATGGAGTTAAATATGGTCTAGATTTATAGGAAAAAAATTTGTTTCCTGGTCAGTTTGAATGTGCACCTTGAGTAAGAACTGGGACATATGAGTTCTGGAGAATCTTGCTGTGAATATGTTATGGTTCATTTGTGTGGGAGGGCCAGCATGAAGTTTATGTCTATTCCTAAATGCCATGGTTCATCATGTGAAGCTTTTACTCATCCATCTTCATAAGCAGATGCAGACCCTGAATCTGCTAAAATGTTTCACAGGTTCAGAACACTCTGAGGTTGTTCATGTTTTCGGAAGAGTTGAACAGCATGTTATTTCATTCAAATAATTAATTGTCGTATTGTAAATGGTGATGCTGAAAGCAATGAGCTAAGAAAGAATATTCCACTAAGTATTTCAATATTTTTTCCAGCTGAATATCAGGCTCTGTGCAGCAGTGGACCTGGCATGACTGCAGGAGGAAATGGTAAGATCACCCAATGTAATTCAAACTATAGCAGTTCTGTCTAAAAGAGTCACTTTGATATCCATAATTTGTTAGACCTGCTGGTGGGGGTGACAGGAGAGAATGGGAGAAAGGCTNGCTAAGAAAGAATATTCCACTAAGTATTTCAATATTTTTTCCAGCTGAATATCAGGCTCTGTGCAGCAGTGGACCTGGCATGACTGCAGGAGGAAATGGTAAGATCACCCAATGTAATTCAAACTATAGCAGTTCTGTCTAAAAGAGTCACTTTGATATCCATAATTTGTTAGACCTGCTGGTGGGGGTGACAGGAGAGAATGGGAGAGAGGCTTAGTCAAATAACTGTTTACAAGACATTAGGATAATTTAGGGTGAAATGCATGGAGCATGCCATGTCAATAGTGTGTCTTCTCTGGTTTACATCTTGGAATGTATGTGAGTGCTTTTATAAAATAATGACAAATTTGTGAGAAGTGTTATTACCTACATGACTTTGAAATCAATTATGTAAATCACATTTGCATATTTTAAGTGAAATCATCCTGAAGCATAAAGCCATGTTGAACATTGAGCTTCCTCATTTTTTGTCTTTCAAAGTAGGTCAGACTCATAGAGTTTGGCTAAATACAGAGAAAGAGGAAGTGATTAGAATAGAAGTTTTGTAGTCACAGAATTGTGAAACTGCAAACTCTTAAGTCAGCCAATGCTCAGTTGTAGATTTGCTGGCAGTAGGCAGGGAAAAGCACTCAGAAAAGAGGGATATTAATACTGTGGGAAGTGATGCCATTCGGAAATGCTATGAATCCAGAGACTGGGGGAGTATTAGTACATGGGCCTCTCTAAATCTAATTTCTGATCCCCAGTTTAATATCCCAGTTCTTACCTACAGTTAGAAGTCTCTTAAATGACTGTGGGCTAGAAATGGTCTTAAATCAGAGCCAAAGAGATGCTTCTTTCTCTTGAGTGTGAACATTTAGGTGTGAATTTCCTATTCAGAACTACATGATCATAAAATATGGAGCAGCCAATGTTAGTGATATTGAAAATATCTTTTTCTAGTTTGGAGAATTAACCTACACAAACCCTCAACAACTGGCTCAAATGTTCATTATTTTTTCCCCTTTATTTAGATATTAATGAGTGCTTATTGGATCCTGATCTCTGTCCAAATGGAAGGTGTGAGAATCTGCATGGAACGTACAAATGTTTTTGTGACCCTGGATATGAAGTAGATTCAACTGGGAAAAACTGCATTGGTATGAAATATCCCATTTTTCACTTTGAAGTTTGATGCTTGTTTTTATCCTCTTTCATTTTTTTCCCCAATGTTTCAGCAGATCCACTAACTGGCCTTCTGATTTTCTGGATGTTTCTTCTGAAATCCTGTTTTAATTTCAGTGCTTTGCAATACTCATAAAATCCTCCACTGTGGGGCTGTAAGGGATTGTTTCTGTCATTGACTCAAATCATTGGCAACCAGGCAATAAATACCCTCTTCAGTTAAGTCCACTGGACATGCACTCATGTTGTACCAGTGTTTCTCAAAATCAGAAGAAGCCAGACCCTGCAATTGCAGTGCACCACAGGGAAGATCTAGGATCCCCAGATTGCCTCCAAGAGCAGGGGATTTAAGTAAAACTCCTGCTGATCATAGGAAGATAAGCATCCAGTATGCCACAGAAGGCTTACATGGTTTATCCCACCTCTGACTTCGGGGAAAATTCCTTTCAACTTTCAGACAGGGCTATTGTGTTAAGTGTACTGGCCAGATACAGGAAAGCTTATTGCCACTGGAAGCACCAGCAGAATCTGATGGCTGGTGGTGTCTCTGGCTAGGTCTGGTTTCCTATGCTGTACAAGTGAAAAATATCTAAAGCCAGATTTTTTTATCAGAATAGTTGAAATAACTTTTTTACACTCCTTAGAAGTACCAATGGAAGCACTGTGGCCTGGGATAAAAAGAATTCAAATATGCAACAGTCCAGTCTCTTCTCACACTACTTGGGATGCAAAAAACCACCATCAAATGCCTGACTGTTTTTTTGGTTTTTTTTTTTTTTTTGTTTGTTTTTTAATTTCTAACTCCTGTCAGAAATTTTAATTCTGGCAATTCTCTTGTTCTGTTACATGGTCCCATCGAAAGCCCATAACTTACAACTCTTTAGATTCCTTTCTTCCACTCCTGCATTGTTCCAGACCTCCTTTGCATGACTGATTAGGAATTTTTTATAGTTTCCTGTTAGAATTTATTTGTGACCATTTTATTACCAGCTGATGTTGTTACTAATATTATTCTTTGACTTAGCACCATGTCAGCACTTCTCCCCAAAGTATTTATAAAGAATCATTGTATCCTTTTCTCAAACTGTTGGCTAAACTATCCAAATCCACACTTCCAGTCTTTTCATGAAAGCAGAGGCTGCAGTCTTCTCTTGAACACAACTGATCTGACCAGTGTACAGTGTTCTGATGAAGTCTGACCGGTGGCTTCTATAGTTGTGCCAGAAATTCTCCATTGCCCCTAGGAATATCCTGCCTAAACTGGTTCTAGAGTGCATTAGTCTTCTCTTAAATACATGTTATACTCTGGGATCAAAGTCAACCTCTAATTGGGAGTTACATCCAGAGTTTTCTCACTAGCCTTCAATGATGAATTCTGGTTTCTAGCATGTTATTGTTACTGGTCCCTAATTGCAAAGTTTTGAACATTAGTGATTATATTTCATCTTATTTTTCTCATTCATATTGTCAGGATTAATTTAGCCTTGCCTGATTCTCTGTATTGGCAATAACTTCCAGCTTAGTGTTGTCCACAATTTTTGATTCCATTCATTTCTTATTTCTGCATTACAATGAGTATTTTATGGGACCAGTCCCAAGACTGATCCCTGAAAGGCATTTCTAACATCCTCTCTTCACTGTGATTCCTCTCTTTTTTAATATATCTTACTGTAATCTTTCCTTTCCAGCTCTGGAACCACCTTAAAATTCTTAAATTCCTTCCTGTTATCTCCAGCTGACATAATAATTTTATTTGGGTTCTGTATTCTCTACTTAAACCTAAATAGCTTAAGTCATCTGTGTTATCCCAGTCTAAACTATAAAAAAAAAAAAAAAAATCTTAGATAAAAATCACACTGTAATTCATCCCATTTCCCCATTTGCTTCGTTGGCGTTAATTATCCATGTCCCATTTCAGTGTCTGCCTGTAGCTGATGGCATCCCTTCTCTTTTCCCCATCCATCTGTGAGTTTTCCAGATGCTCCCCCAGCCCACCCTGTTGTAGCCTACATCCATGCTTTATCACAGCTGTTTCCCATTCTTCCATAATGTTCCACCTGGCCCTCTCTCAATTTTTCTGAACTGCTGTGAAGCTTCCCACATGGTCTGTTTTACTCTGCAAGTCTCCCTTCTTTTCCTAGCACTTTCGCTCTTCCCAGCTGCTGCGCTGACCCTCTGAGGCTTCCCAACTTCTCTCAACACTTTCTGAGGCCTCTCTGACTTAGCCAGTTGTTCCTGTCTGCTCTTGGGGTCTCTCTTGGTTTTCACCTGCCATTCATGGCCCATTGCCACCTTCTTGCAACTTCTCTCTGATGACCACAGTTCTTCCAAAGATTTCCTAAGGGTACTTGAAGTGTAGCACTAGCATTTCTATTTAAATTTTTCACCTCTGAAGCAAGTGTATACTTACATTAGCCTTTTTAACCATAACATCTAAGACAGTTCAAAGCCAGTTTGGAAAAAGTGGTGTTTTAAGGACCACGATCAGCAAACTTGTCCAAACCAGTCCTCTCTTTATTTCTTTCCTGACTGTGGGGGGGCTGCTGTGCAGGAATTCAGAGATTCCCAATGTTAGTCTACAATATAGGAAGAAAGTGTGATTCCCAGATTTATTTTGAACTGTGGTGTGACTGTCACATATTATGAATATGTGAGGAAAGGAAGTACAGGTCTTGTCCAAACCTGTTGTCTGCTAAAAGAATCATTTAGTATTCATATTCCACACACACCACACCCCCCTGCCCTGTTTGTCTCCTCTGAAATGTGGCTGTTGGGAGAGAAATTCTGTCCTGACTTCTATTTTAGGAATGTTTTATTTCTTAAAAAGTTCTTTATTTTCATTGTAGACATTGATGAATGTGCACTGAACATGCTGCTTTGTGACAACGGGCAATGCAGAAACACCCCAGGAAGTTTCACCTGCACCTGTCCGAAAGGATTTGTATACACTCCTGATCTGAAGACATGTGAAGGTAATTGGTAACACTCCATTTCATCCTGGTTTTATTCATTTGGATTGTTCTCAGCTTGTGCCAGAAATACTTTGAACCTTGATGAGGATATAATGTGTAAAACTGAAAAATCCCAGTCTAAATAAATTCTATGGGGAAGTAGGAGAATGAGGAGCGACAATGCCAAAATAAAACCATTAGAGAACTTCATGGAATTGCCGGTACTATGGCTGTGCTAATTTACTCCTTATTTGCTACTACCAGTGAGCCCACGCTGTGCCAAGGGTGGGAGAAAAATTTGAGAAGAATCAAGCTTTACAAATCTGCTGTGTGAAGAAGAGAGCCAAACAGTTTGAACCCTTTTAGAGCCGCAGACAGGATGTGTGTCAGATCATTGTAGCAGCACAGTCCCTCACCACAAAGCTGGATATCACTAAAAAATGAGATGCTTCTTTCAAGTTCAATGTTTTAATGTTCTAATGTGTTAGTGTGTGTTTAGGACATCTGCATTGTTAGTCTGTTGGGAAGAGTTCTATAATAAAAAGTGGAGTATCAGGAAGACTGGTTATGAGGAAAGCTTCTTCCCTTTTTCCCTAAACTGCAAAGAGCCATATCTGTTTTTGTTAATTATTTCTGGCACTAATGGCAGTGTATTTCTCTTTTAGATATTGATGAGTGTGAATCCAACCCCTGCGTAAATGGAGTGTGCAAAAACACACCAGGCTCTTTTGCTTGTGAATGTTCTCCTGAAAGTACTTTGGATCCAACCAGAACCATCTGCATAGGTATTTATTCTTCTGAAAATTTTATGTTTGCTAGTTAAAAATGTCCAGTGCCATGTGAGCATTGTACACCAAGTTTAGAATATACTTTAAAATAACTCGTGTAGATAAATTTAATGGAAAACATTACAGAAACAATGTTAAGTAAGTGTTTGTTTTCACCATTAGTATGGGTACATAAAGTGCACTTGGGAGTGTGGTAGGCTTCGTTGTCAAATATGAAAGAGGTGAAATTCTTTTGTAACTAGCACAGAAATGCTAAGACTGCTTCTTCAGGTCTGTGCTCACCTGCTTAGTTTCTCCTGTAAGATAGTGAACATGTTGTCTTTGGGGTCTGCTCTCTGGAAAGACCAGTTTTCTATTTGAGATGGAGCATAACAAGTTATGCACAGCCCAGACCAGTTCAGGAGCATCCACAGACAATGCTGTGACTCAGATACTCTGTGGACTCGTAATTTCTTCCCTTGCCTGTTCTGGAGGGACAGTAATTTGTAACTCTTGCCTGGTCAGTGAGCAAAACTGTGGAACTGCAGCTGTAGTGTCCTTAGCTGTCTCCTGCCACTCCGTGTATGGGAAGATCAGATATCCAGACTGGGGGATGTAATAGATTAATGGAAGATCTAGCAAGGTTTCATATCCACTCTGTTCTTCTGCATGTGCCTCTAACCTGAGTCATAATAAATACAATTACTCAAATCTTGAATTGTATTGACATATTCCCTGTTAAGGACAAAAAGCATAAACTTTGCAAGAGCTCTGTTCTGGGATGATTTCACGCTATAGTCCACCATAGAGAAGGATAAATTAAGTGATTTTAAAATAAATTTAGATCCGATGTGGTAAATGATAAGGAAAGGATGATTCTTTTTCGTGGTTAAATTCACATGTGTTTGTAAGTATAGTAATGGATAATGCTAAAGAATCTGCATGACAATACATTGTTTTTTTCCAAACAGAAACTGTTAAGGGTACCTGTTGGCAGAACATAGTGAATGGAAGGTGTGAAATAAATATCAATGGAGCAACTCTGAAGTCCCAGTGCTGTTCCTCACTAGGTGCTGCTTGGGGAAGCCCATGTACACCATGTGAACGAGGTAACGCTCTTCATTTTCCTCGGGAACCGAGGACTTTTCTTCTTCTGGGACTGGTCCAGGTTATTGTCATAGAAGCTGGGCACAGCCTAGACAGAAAATAACTTTACTTGTGCTGTTATCAAGCACCTTATTCAGTCTGAAAAAGAGAAGTTTTAATATTTGAGAGGTAGCATGTAGCTATAGGAGGTGGTAACTCTGCATTTTACAGTAAATATTTTAGAAGTTTAAACACTGAGGGGAAGGGACCACACCTACAGCCTGTAACTTGCAGCATTACTTTAGCATGATTTGTCATAATTAGTGGTCTAGAATTCCTAATGATGTAGCAATAGATGCATTTTCCCCAGAGTTCCCAAGAAAATGTTCGCAACAAAGGGTTCTAAGGGAGGGAGGAGAGGGAGTAGCCCTTGTTATTATACTCTGTAGATTAACTGATGACCTACAGAATTGTACAATTGATCAAGAAGTGGGTTGAGGTCCCTTCATATTCATTTGATAATTTGACTGAACTGTGGGATGGGCTGGGAACCCAGGGATGAGCTGATGAATGCAGAAATGTGTGGGGGTTGTTATTTCTGTATCCTGAAAGCTGCTAGTTTGCTCAAAACTTTGGTTAAATTCATTCTGTGTATCTTAGCAGAATTCATCCTCATTCATCCATGGTAAATAGGGCTGTAATGTGCTGTGATCAAGTGAAATGAATTAATTGGTTTGAATGAAGCAGGAATCATAACCACTTTTGGGTTAGTCAGCTGAGACACATGGGAAGCAAAAGAGGATAATGGCTGACACTCTGTATAGTTTATGTAGTTGGCTCATCTTATCTCTTTATTTCAGAAAATACTGGGATACTGTCTAAGCACTCAGACTTCTCATAGCAATAAACTAGATAATGTTTCACATGGTCAGTTTTGCACAATAAGTTAATGGCCAGTTTTGGACTGTAATGTTCTGAAAGTTCTCTTTTGTTTGTTTTACAGACCCAATATGTCAAAAGGGATATTCAAGAATAAGAGGAACATTGTGTGAAGGTATTTATTGTTGCCCTAACATTAATCAGAGCTTGAATGAAAAAATGCCAGTGTTTTGATTTAAGTGGTTAATTTAGCATAGAGGAACACTGTGCCAAATTCTTACCTCGTGTGGTTCAATTGACTTCATTAGAGTTATGTCAGGGATGAATTTGGTTTCAGTTTGTTTAACATTCCTACATACTCACAGTTTATCTCAAAGTACACACTTGCAAATATAATGTCTACCAGTATAAGGAAATCGTTTTCTCTCTTTGAACGCTGTTAACTGAATAACTTGTTTGGGCCAAGTATGCATCTTATATATACTATAAAACATGGCATTAATAATATGGTGGTATGAGAAGCCATTACTGTGCTTTAGAAAAAGAATGTTTAAAGGCTATATTTTACATTTTAATTTTTTTGGTTAAAGAAAAGGTTAAAGATTTTTTTAAATGTGTAGCTTTTTGCTTGGTATGAGATGACTCTATACTATTCTGTGAGAATTGAAGGTCCCACCCTATTTCATTTTCATTTGAATTGATTGAACCCCTGGAAAAGTACCGCATATTTACATAATATGAGAGTCTCAAACTGCTGTGGGTCATCCTGACTGACAACATCTGACATGACACTGCAGTTAAAATATTTTTTAAAAATTACTCCCATATGTAGCTTCCATAAAGAAACATTGTTTTTTTCCTTAACAAAAAAAACAAAACCAAAAAACAGAGGAACACCCTCACACATACTCTTTGCTTTCCAAATGATGACTGAATACCTTGGCACGTCTGTGCTGCAGACCCACTGTACATAACTTATCTGACCTCAGCAACACTTTCTGGAGTGTGTAAGTGAAAGAAAAGAAAAAAAAAAAAGTGGCCCCACCTATTTCTCTTCACAAGGAAAGTCTTAGAACATTTTCAATACTGCTGGGATGGAAAGTTTTCCAAGATGCAGACATAACTTTTTTCAGCATTTTCTTTACCAGCACTTTGGATTACATCTATTACATGCTTTAGTCTTTCTCATTTCAATGGGATAGCCCCAGGTTTTTCAGAGTATTTTCCCTTGCTTGAAACATTACTGAAGCCTTATTTGGTTTTCAATAAATGTAAGCATTTTTCAAGACAGGGAAAGGTCTCTAGGAAATTTAGTGAGAGACAGGATAAGGGAATAAGTTTAGTTCCCAAAAGGTAATACTCAGTTCTCCCATATTCAGCCTGTGTAATATGAGTAATAGACCTTGTGCAAGGAAATAAGCAAACTAAATTGGCAGCATTCCTCTCGTTTACGGGTGAGCCCTGGAGTTGTCAACTGCAATATTGCTCACAGCCTGTGAACAGTGTTGCATGGTTTCTAGTAATCTTTACTTTGTACCTTCCAGTCAATTCGTAATATCTATCCGAGGGCAAAAGGCACTGATTTCCCCCCCTCCATATTTATCCTCCATCCTGCTCCATGTGGTTTGAGAGCTGCAGAGTCTGTTTGCACCAGGAGTTTTGTCTGGGGGCCTGGCCAGCACAACCTACCCCACTTCTTGATTACTCTGTACATGAGAGTTCATGTACAGATTGTCAGTCATTCTATTCTCATTTCTTGTTCTTGTCCTCTCCTGTCTTAAAAATTTTCATGCTTCATCTTGGGTAATTTTTAATGTTGGAGACTTTCCCAAAGGCAGTTGTGAAGCATATGATTTTCACAAAGGACACAGATGGGATGACCCCACACTTAGATTAGTAAACATTTATTTATGCTGAGGCCAAGCTAATGCATTTAATCAAATTATCCTTACCCAAAAGTGCTAAATTTGCCTCTTAAGTATAGAAATACATTCTTAATGAAGTTAAGCTCTGTGTGCGGTCATAGGGAGATTATTTTAATATATACAAAGTTGCTAGTTGCTGACAAGGTCATAGGGCCAGATTTCAAATGATGGGTTTCCAAACATGCAGAGGTATATCTGATAAGACAGAAAAATGAAAAATAAATAAAAATACAGAAAACTTTTAAAAATCTTTAAAAATACAGCATAATTTAATCTGATTGAAACAATACACAATGTATTATGCACTTACCTTTGTCTTTCTTTGCCCATTTGCTTCAAAAATCTGTCCCACAGTGAGTATGAAAATGCTTATAATTTTTAAATGCCCCTTTTCTGTTACTTTTGAGTTTGATTTCAGTACCTGTAGAAATTGCAGATAGCAACATGCATTATTTCTGATTGTCAGCAGTTTTCTATAATTAATTGGTTCTGGCTGACTCGCTTAGGAAATTGTAAACTTTTGAATTTTGTCAGACTGTGTAAACTGCTTTGGTTTTGTATTTTATCCTAAAAAACATTAGAATGTCAGTATTTTTTCCTAATCTGCTCATGTTTAGCCTGCTAGTGATTAGACTTACTCACTTATGGGTTTTTTTTTAAATAGATGTAAATGAATGCGAGGTGTTTCCTGGAGTTTGTACAAATGGGCAGTGTGTCAATACCTTGGGATCGTTTGTTTGCCAGTGCCCCAGTGGAATGACTTTAGATGCTTCTGGACGGACTTGTCTTGGTAGGTATTAATTTGATGTACAGGTCTGCTAGGGAAGAGCAAATCCATATGGTGAGCAATGGTTGCACTGCATGTTTTCTTACAAGTAAAGAAAATTATCTTTCCCCATTTTTCAAATGGAATTAGTTAGGGACATGAACTTGGTTCCAATGGTAATAGCTAAAGCCCATCACCATCTGCTAGCTGGTGAACAGCATTGATTTAGTTCCAGATTGTTCATCTGACAAATCCCTATAGATTATCTGTGCTCTTAACACTCTTCATCTACAGCCCCACTGAAACCAAGGCTGGAAGAGTGAGGGACACACCACTGTGGGCTGGGACTTGGGTGTGTGAGGAGGGATGTAATGTTCCTCACCACACTGTAAACCTTAATGGAGAGGGTGCACCAGAATATCCAAGTTTTATATGCTTTCCACCCAAAGCACACTTGTCCATTTATGACAGTAAATGCCCAAGATTTCTCTCTGAACAGGGCATAGCTTGTAGTAATTAAAAGGCCTTATATAAGTATGGTAAGCTGGAATGCTTAAAATCCTTTTCTAATTTACTTCAAATATTGAGCACCATCTTTCAGACTGGTGCTTTGAACGTACTTCAACTCTTAATTTCCTAGTTTAGCATTAGTACTTTGCTGCCAGGAATTCTGCAGTGAGCTGGGTACACTCCTCTGTGTCCACAAAAACATGGAGCAAGCTGCCCTGCGAAGGGATTCTGGAAAAAAAAAATTCCTCTGCAGTGAACTAAATTTTCTCTTTCTTTCTCAACATGTCGTTCGATTGCCCAACAGACATTCGCCTGGAGAGCTGCTACCTGCAGCACGAGGACGAGCAGTGCAGTGCCCAGATCCCAGGCCGGCACCGCATGGACGCCTGCTGCTGCTCCGTGGGGGCGGCCTGGGGCTACGAGTGCGAGGAGTGTCCTCCGAAGGGATCGCCCGAGTTCGACGCTCTTTGTCCAAGGGGCCCCGGGTTCTCCACGAAGATAGAGATAAGTGGGAAACCTTTCTCCAAAGGTACGTGGCCCGTCTGTGGTTAGTTGCCAGCAAACCCTGCTGGCTTTCTCTGTTACTCTTCCCTCAGACAACTCCTCTGGATTTGAAAATTTCAGTGATAGTCAGGTACTTCATCTTAAGGCACATCTAAAAATCCAATTAGATTTCATGGAAATTAAGGCCAGAATAAAACACAAGAGAATTTAATACCGTTTAATAGCAATAATTTAATGCAGAATATAATACTGCAGCCTCAAAACACAGAATTTATGTCTCTACTAGAGAGGTTAAATTGTGCCTGACTTTGCCTCCTGGCACCTCATAGTACAAAAACTGTAACAAACTGGGCAGTCAGCTTTGGATGTATTGAAAGAGCAATCCTCACATATGAAGGGTGCAGTAACTTCCATTCTACTGTGGAACAAGCAAAGAATGGTGAATAATTTTGGGAATTTCTTGTGAAGCTACTTGGAGAAGTAGAGGAAATAGTTTCCAGGGTGATAGCTCAAATCAGGAGAACTTGATTTACTGTAAACCAAGTCATGACAACAAGTTATGACTCTTGTTGGTGAACTTCCAGCATTCCATGGGAATCACACAGTGACACCCTTGTATCCTGTGCTGAAAGCATCTTTCCAGAGTTACCACTGGAGTTAAGCTGGACAATGTCAGAACCACAAACGGATGTGAACGTGTTTATAAAGAAAGCCAGTTACCCAAAACCTAAACATTACGAAGTCTGAAAAGAGGGAAATATATATATGAATGACAATTGCTGTTGTTAGTTTCAGCCTTGGTTTTATAAACAGTTACTAAGCCATTAATTGTCCATAAAGAAAAGTGACATGTGCTTTTATTTAGGCTCATTATGTTTTCTGTGACTCATGGAAGTCACATTTTTTTTCTCAGAAATCATAAGACAGAGTAGTTCTTTGGAAGCTCCCTTTGCCTTAATCCTCTGTCCACTGAAATCTTACTTAGCTGCAGATCAGATCCTGCAGGACCTTTTATGACAGAAAGTGTTCTTGGCAATTCCAGTGTGGAGTGTCTACACTGTTGGCTGGGGGGAAGTTGGTGTCAGTTTATGTAGTGTGGTCTAATTTTCCCAAAAGGAGGGGTCACTATCATGAGAAGGGATGAGCTCTGATGACAGCATTGCTCTTTTGTGCACTGTTTTTATATGGAAATTATAACATCGTTATGTCCATACTATTTCATTTTCAGACATCAATGAATGTAAAATGTTCCCCAGCCTTTGCACCCATGGAAAATGCAGAAATACCATTGGCAGTTTTAAGTGTAGATGCGACAGTGGATTTGCCCTGGATTCTGAAGAGAGGAACTGCACAGGTACACTGCATGGATCTCTCTCTCATAACTTTGAATTGAAAAGGAAAAACTAAACTCCTTTGAATATCTTGTGAATGTGTTTTGTGTTACAGATATCGATGAATGCCGCATCTCTCCTGATCTTTGTGGCCAAGGCATCTGTGTCAATACTCCTGGAGACTTTGAGTGTGAATGTTTTGAAGGCTATGAAAGTGGATTTATGATGATGAAAAACTGCATGGGTATGTTTTTTATAGACGTTAAATATGCAATAGTATGCTATGCATGGTTTATTTTGGTTTTTTTTTAAGGTTTGATTATGCCTGGATTTAAGTCTCTCTGATTTTGTGAGTCTTATTAAAGCTAACTTTAAATGTGAATTTGCTGCTTTGGCAACTTGCCAAAGGACATGTAAGCAAGGGACAAGATTTTAGGATGCTAAATTTATTCCCACGGTCCATTTTGCTAAGTGGGACACCACCCTGAACTTTGAAGTTAGATTAAAATTTGGAAGAAGCCTTTTTGAATTAATTTTGGTTTATTTTTTCAACTGCACTGTGGGGTGAGGGGTGGCTGACTATAGGAAAGGCTTCAGAGTTGATCAAGGCAGATGATGCTGTGCTGGGTCCCAGGCTGTGGTGAGGGATGGGCTGATGCTGTGGCAGTGCTGGCCCTGCAGTGATGTGCTTCCCCTTCTCCCCACAGACATCGACGAGTGCCAGCGCAACCCCCTTCTCTGCCGAGGCGGCACCTGCATCAACACAGAGGGAAGTTTTCGGTGCGATTGTCCCCCCGGCCATCAGATATCACCAAATATCTCTGCATGTGTAGGTGAGATGTGCAGGCAAAATCAATATTGTGCACAGCGTTTTATACCACTCTTGTGCTGTGCATTTACAGTGTTTGCCTTAGTGCCATTTTCCTTCAGGCCTGAAAGGTGTTCCCCTTCTTCTTTTGCAACAGACATTAATGAGTGTGACCTGAGCACCAACCTGTGTCGAAATGGCCGTTGTGTCAACCTGATTGGAAAGTACCAGTGTGCCTGCAACCCTGGCTATCAGTCCACACCTGACAAGTTATACTGTATCGGTAAGGACAAAATCTACATGGGAAGATAAAACACACAGAATTGTTTCATTTTAGTAATTATACAAAGACCTTCTTAACTATTATTCAAAAATTCTATTACAGTCTGTCAGAACAGTATGCAAAACACCCAAAATGTGCACATCCATTATTGTGGCAGTGCTACAGTTAGCTGTGTAGGAGATTATTTTCTCGAGGAAATTAATCATGATGCATAAAATTGCATACTATTTTAAATGGCCTCAGACTTTGATCATTAAGCAGGAATAACTTGTTAGATTAGCTCTATACCTTACTAAAAATTATTATTAGAAATCATCATTCCTGACAGACCACGAAGTAGAATCACGTGGTTCAGTTGCGTATGTGCATTCTTCCGTGCCAAGGACATACACATATTTTACCTTGATCCTTGCAAAAACTTCATTGCTCTAATGATACAATGGTAACCCAGTAGTGGCATTTCTATATGTAGAAAGAGAATGATTTGTATATGCAGTCAGATATCATCCCTAGTTTGCATCACATCTGTCCCAGTACCTATATTTGCAAACACTTGAATGTTCAAGTAGTGTGCAAGTGCCAAGTGTAGATTCTGGACTGATGCTCCTCTAGAAAGCTGACTCAAAGTGTGTTCCTGAAGTAAAAGGTATTGTGGGTTTTAACTGTAATTTTCTCCTTTTCAGATATTGATGAGTGCAGTATAATGAATGGTGGCTGTGAGAACTTCTGTACTAACTCAGAGGGCAGCTATGAATGTAGCTGTAAACAAGGCTTTGCCCTCATGCCAGACCACAGGACATGCACTGGTAAGGGAGATTTTGGGAACTTTTCTGCTTGGAGGGTTTATTTCAATAGTTTAAAAATGGGCCTTCTTTTTAAGATTAAAGCCATTGTAACAAATATACTGTTAAAAAAAGAAAATACGTGGAAAGTGAAGTTCTTTTTCTAAAGTAAACATCTCTGAAGTATCAGAATTGGACAACTGCAGACTGAATTGCTTTGAAGGGAATTGATTCTTCATCACTTCAGAAAGTTAATTTTGAATTTCATAACAAAAAGCTGTAATTTTTTCAGTAGGAGATAAATTTTCTCCCTTAAGGTATTATTTAAGGTTGAAATCCAAAACACTTGAAGACCATGAAAAAAATTATCATGAACACAAGCCAAAATTTTGTATGTGTATTGTATGGTTACGCTGGAGAGAGAACAGACAGAAAAGCTAGAAAAGAATCTGATTACCCTGTTCTGTGGTTGTGTGGTGTCTGCTCTTAAGCAAGCAAGAAAATTCCTATTTTTAATTCTTCGTTTATTCAGATGCAAGTATCCTGCATTACTTCAGAACTGACTGACTTTCAGAGACGCTGAAATATGAATAGTATGAATCTTTCCTAGGGAACAGCTCTTTTGCACTCTTAACAGGGCTGGTGAGAAAATTTTCAGAGCTCTCTTATGGCTGGGCTTTCTCCTTTGGGAGTCTGGAAGTCATAATCCCAGGAAGTGAATTGTACTTGGTGATTTCCACATAGGTTACTGGAAAGATGAATCTACCCTACTTTTCTTTTACTTCTTGCTTCACAGCCACTGGCCCTCTGAGGCATGGGAATATTTGCCAACTGTTTGCCAATTCCATCCAAGAGTTCCTTGAAGAGCATGAGAATTATAACAGGGTTAATCCCTTGGAATAGAATTGCCTTTATAGTTGAACAAATAGAGAGTTTTCTATACTGAATTAATAGAGAGAGCTCACATTTAGAATTTGTAAATATTTATAGGCCTTAGACCAGGGTCTCAATTACCCTGAGGTCACTCACTACAATTCCAGAAGATAAAAGAGCCTTTAAGCAGAGTAGGATGTAGTTTCCCCCCACATTGCAGCTTGCACTGTCAGAAAGATGTCAAGTAGACAACCTTCAGCAAGCATCAGAATTCAACTAGGAAAAGGGCAGATTTCATTGAACCTGAAATTATTATTTCAAAACTTAAAATATTTAGATTAGAAGTAGTTTGCTTCAGTTCAAGTTTCTAGAAAAGGCAAGCTTTGGTGTTTGGGGCACTTTTTCAATGCAAAAGTAAATCTAATTGATCAAAATTGTGCCTCAGCCAAAATCTAAACCCAAGTGACAGGATTAGAGTGACATGAGACAGAAGGGAGGAGGGGGGAGCTGAGGTCTCTGAACCACTGGTCTGTTTTCATCTTCTTGGCTTGGCTGGGGACTAAATGATCCAAGGATAGAATTGGACAGTCTTAGGGATCTCAAGTCTGCTGGCTAGAAGCAGTTCTGTGCTTTAACATCTCTGAATTCAAAACCAGAGCAGATAATTTAGAGCACCTTCCTTCATATTGAACTAAAAACTTCATAACAGAAAACTATTATCTTTCCCTTCTCAAAGTTAAAACAGAAGGCTGCTGTGGGGAGGGATGGATTCTCTGAGGTTTTGTCCACACATTAACTTGACCATAAGCATGTCCATAGAAGTTTGTAGTAAGATCTTACCTTAGCTGTGAATTTTTACATATTTGTATCCAGCCTTGACTCTGAAAAATAGAATTTCATTCACAGGCCAGCCAGTAATAGCTATTAGCTATTAATTTTTGTAGTCTCCTCTAATAAGGACTTTGAGTGCAATAGCCACACATAAAAAGGTTTGAATAGCAGAAACACCAGACACCTTTGGATATCAAGACAAATCTAAGAAAACATCCAGTGATGTGAGGAATCGTCTTCACTTCCCTTTTAGTATCTAAAATGCTGCTGCCTTCTCTTGAAAACCTGTTTTTTGCATATGTAAGCATCTGGTTAATATTCAAAATCTGCATGCTGAAATTTTGCCTCTGCCCAAAGGCACCCCACTGAGTGAAAAATAAGAATGAAAACATTTGTGACACTTTCTTCTCATCTGGTTTTGCTGTGTTAGATGTTTGTGCTTGGTACAAGATATAGTAGGACTGTGACCTGCCTTATGTGAAACACCTATTTTACATTTTCAGTTTTCTCTCTGTGTGAACATGTCTTTTATCTTTAACATCACATGAAGCTGGAAGCCATCACAGAATATATTTCTTGATAATTGAGCTGGTAAGAATGCTGTGCAGTTCAGTAGTAGGTCAGGTTTGAATTGGTGAGGTTATGCATAAATAATCAGCTCAATTAGGAGAAACAACAGGTTCTTTGTCAGCTGATTTTCCCCCAACTGTGAAATCAGTACAGTGACAGGTTGGTAAATAAAGTTCTTTATTTCTGTCATCATTATGCCCATTTCTAGAGCTTAATTTTGCATGTTAATTCAAATTCTCTTCCAAATTAACATTTTCAGGCTAATGTCCATGCCAGTATTATTTGCTTGTTAAGATAAACAGAGACTGGTCAGCCTTCTGCCTTGCAGAAGTTGTGTATCCACACAAGCACTGACTGCTAGAAATACAGCAGAATAATGAACATAATATTTTAAATTAAAGTGAGTTCATTTTCTGCAGCTGCATAATTACTGCAATCCACAATAGACTGCTCTGATAATGAGTTACACCCTTTCTCTTGGAGAGGATTCCTGAATCTTGTCCTTTTTGTGCTGATTTTTTTCCCATGGTATCACTAGGCAGAGTTTCTGATTTTTGCTCCTTCTCGTCTATGTTGGTGCTGACACAGGGAGATTCTAGAGATTTTTACAAGGAACACTAATATAACCCCAGGGGCTCTGCAAGATTCCAGAACTTAGCATGGCTGCATTAATATAATAAAGTATCTGCTTCTGCCACTTGGCCCCAAGCAGTGATGGCCAATTTCATGAACTGAGAAAGCAACTTACATCC
Source organism: Pachyramphus minor (assembly GCA_013397135.1). Classification (NCBI taxonomy): domain Eukaryota; kingdom Metazoa; phylum Chordata; class Aves; order Passeriformes; family Tyrannidae; genus Pachyramphus; species Pachyramphus minor. Next base: position 72,129 of record VYXB01008938.1, on the reverse strand, counting down.
TAGAGGATGTAACTATATGGCTGGCCTGGCAAGTCAGCTGAGATGCTAAAAAAGACCATAAAAATCTCAGTGAAATAATGCATTTGCTGTAGTTATTCCCATCAGGAGTTCAACTCTGTGTTTCCAGTTTGTCACCACTCTTGAGACCTGTAGAAATATTAGAGATATTTTGATGACAGCTTTTTTAGGCTCTGTAAAGTTTGATATTTTTTGTCACTGAATTTGACTTCAGAGCTTCCACTGACTTCAACAATGATGGATTGTATCCAAGAATCCCCAATTACATGTGGCCATGCAGTGTGACAAAGGTTCTGTTGGGGTTCTTTTCTCTGAAAGAGAAGTTGCTCCCTGTTGCCAGTGGAGTCAAAGGGGAATCATAGAATCGATTGCATTGGGAAAGACCTCAGAGATCATCAAGTCCAATCCTTGGTCCAACTCCGGTCCATTTACTAGATCATGTTTTGCCACTGACTTTAGCTGGAGATGAGGAGCTTACTCACAGGGACAATTTTGCAATGTACCACTCACTTATTGCAAGGATTCAATCTTCATAATGTGCATCAGAGCATTAAAATGCTTACTTGCCATGCTGATTGTTAATTGCTTTTTGTGAAGGTAACATATTTTAATCTGATTTTCCCCTGTAGATATTGATGAGTGTGAAGACAATCCGAACATCTGTGATGGAGGCCAGTGTACAAACATCCCAGGAGAGTACAGGTGTCTTTGCTATGATGGGTTCATGGCATCTGAAGACATGAAGACTTGCATAGGTAAGTGAAAGTAAATAGATTCCGATTTGCATCAAATGTGGAAAAATTATTTATTAAAGCACTCTTTCCAAATAGACAATGATATTTAAAGGGTATTGCTTTTATCTCCTAATTTTGGCCACCTGACCTTTGAACCTGAACACCTGACTCTTGCACAAATGCAGATGTAATCCCTGCAGATTTGCATGTAGACATGATGCTCTATAGCATTGCATCTCTGGGTCCTCTTCCAGTGAGGTTTTTATGCAGCTCAGATAAACGAGTGCTTGCAGAAATGAAATGCTGGTGAAAGATGCCGTGCAAAATTTCTACCAAGAAAACCAGTGCTGTTTTAAACTTGTCTCTAAGACAAAACTATGTGCAAGTCTTACACTCTGAAAGAATAAAGTCATGAAATGGTATGTCTCCAACACCACACACAGTTGAATTAAAAATCTCGAGCGTATTTGGGGAGAAATGTTGGACAAAACTAGATAATGTATGTGTGCATATATAAATGTATACACACACACCTAGAAATTATCAATAGTCATAATCATTCTTTGAATAATGTACTGAATCTTAATGTCTATTTTTAAGAAAAATTGAAATTAAAGGTATGTTAATACAGATATGGTAATATAGCATTGTTACCCCAGATCTCAAAATGTATGCTAGGTAAGGGATAACTAACCTGAGCAGTTTTTGGTTTGCATGTGTAGACCCATTTTTGGTGCCATAACTCATAACTCAAGAGATTCTGCCAAATACTTTCTAAGAATTTTATTAATAATCTTAATTCACGGCTTTTTTTAGATGTTAACGAGTGTGATCTGCATCCAAACATCTGTCTGAGTGGAACCTGTGAGAATACAAAAGGCTCATTTATCTGTCATTGTGATATGGGATATTCAGGCAAGAAAGGCACAACTGGCTGCACAGGTATGTTTTAAAGTTTAATTATTAATTTTTAGTTAAACTTGTGAGTCTGCTTTTCTGGTGTTTAGAACTTCCTCTCACTGTGCTTCTTTTCACTTACCTGTGCTCTTTTTGTACCTCTCATCCAAATTTGCTGAGCTTGTGTTCTGTTCATCTTGAGTGGTACAGCCTGATGCTGCTTCTGCTGAAATGAGTAACAAAATGTCCATTGGGAATGTGTATCACTGTGTTGTTGTTCATCTACGAGAACAGCAAATGCCACTATCTGTAACCTGACAAACTCCTGAGGACCTCAGTGTGTTTGGATTAGTTAATTGTACACTGTGCAAGTAAATAACACATATGTGTCCAAAGTGTTATTTGGCAAACACAGATGCCTTGAAATATGTACTAAAATACATTTTCAATTTTTGCAAAGTGGCAACGATAGTTACACAACTACATTCTATCAGCAAAATCAGAATCTGCTTTAATTCTGTGTATTGCCAGCAAACAGAAATGAGATTCAAATATACAGGCTCTGAGGCCATGATACTAATAATCTGAGTGCTGATGTCTCAAGCCAAGGTGTTGAGAGTCTCAGACTCTGCCCAAATATGAATGCAAACATATGTTTAATATAATTTTTAATGTAGACTTAAGGTAAACATATTTCTGGCAATGTCTTTGAGACACACTTTTATTCTTAGTCTGCTCATTTTGTACAGAGTTAATAATATCCTTCTTTAAGTGCCCCAAATACATGAAGCTTTTTTTTTACAGCTCTGATAGAAAAATCTGGGAGCTGGAGTTGTACTGTGCATATTGGACCGTAGTTGTGCATTAGTAACAGCTGCCTTTGACTTACATATGAACTGATCTAAATCCAAGAAATCCCTAATTGTACCCTGTAGACCAACATTTCAATGTTCTTTGTTTCTGTGCTAAATTACATGAAGATCTTCAGGACTGTAGACCTGAAAGCTGATCAGTTACACACAGCGCAGATACCGCTCCCACCAAAGAGCACTCAGGGAGGAATAAGCAACCAGGAGTAGGCAAAAGACGGGGAAAGGTCATGGAGGCAGGGGAGGAATCTTCCGGGGAAGTGCCTGGAAAGAGCCACCATTTTGGCATGATGTGATGCAAGGTACTGGCAAGTGTCCCAAGCAGTAGATTTTTTTGTTAACAGAGAGGTCAGGAAATCCTTCCCTCCTGGTCCCTGCCAAACCCAGGCCTCTGGATGGACACTGTCCTGTGGGCTCTTCCCACCTCCTTGCATATCATTATCTTTCCCTGTCTACATGCTGATGTTTCAGAGGGGATGTCACTAACTAGGAAAAACACCAGAGCACTTTAATTACAACATAGAGATAGAGGGGCTCAGTAGCTTGAAAGATCCCGGTGTTCTAAGATAAAAAGGTGAAGTATCAGTTATGCTGATACAGCTGAGATGGGACCACACTCAAATCACCAAAATCTTTTGGATTTAAATAAGAAAACAGGAAGCAGAGCAGGAAGTTTCTAGTTGGTTTCATAATGAAGAAACTGATCCCATTGCACTACAGCATGCAGTTTCTCATGTCCTTCAATACTTCTTCTGTAGGGACCTTGCCAACAGCACCTTGAACCCAGGATTCAGTTGCTGTCTTAGACAGATCAAAAGCATCCCCAGTTTTTAGGAATTCCCATGGAAAAAAAAAAATTACAAAAATGTGTACAGCACTTTGGATGGGAGATTCTCTGTTTGATGAGAACAACTAAATAATGTCCTTTGGGTTCCATTACAATTTTGTCTAAATATTTCAGCTCCCTTGTCATTACTGACTGTTTCCATTTTAACAAATAAACTTTTTTTCCCCCCCAATCATTTGACAGTATTCAGAATCCACCCACTGACTTACATTCCCAGCCCACACAGATGTTAGTTCTCCCCTCTCCATGGTTCTCAATAAGAATGTGGACAGAATGTAGTGATAAAAATACAGTTTTTAAACTATTATGCAAAACTATACATTGTAGATGCAGGTTTCCAAAATCAAGTGCTACAAATTGTTTAATTTCCATTCACAAGGCAGACTGTGATAATACTGATTCAGAGCAGTTCCTTTTGTTTTTTCTAGGCAGGCAATAGTGCATAGCCACTGGAGAGAAGATTGCTACGCTTTCTCCTCTCTTGGTTCCAGATTGCCCAGCTTTATGACAAATATCTTGTCTGCACTTTTTCTGTCAATAAAGTATACGTGTATTTGTGCAGAAATTAAATCCTGGTTTGGCACTTGAGTTTGTGTTTTGTGATTCATCACCACTCTGGAGTGCTGCCTGTAAACTTGCAATATTTCTCTGTTGATGTAGAACCTTAGATTTACTTGTTCTGATATTTTCACAGAGAAACAAATCCTTCTCTGACTCTCTCCCATCCATCCTTGCAGTTATGGCTGTGTGCACAGCCCCCCTGTTTGCCCCTGGTGGAGCAGGGCTGGCACAAGCTTAGGGCATGGTTTCTCTTCACAGAGTCAAACTGAAGGATGTGAACTTGGCGGCAGAAGTTGCCTGACGTGGTCATCAGATCAAAAATAAATATGATTTACCAGTCAGCTGGATTTCTCCACAGCAGGCTGAGGGAGTTGGAAGGCTGAGATTAGGCTCTGACTCTGCAAGGGTCGTGCTGGTGCCCTTTGGAGAAAGGCTAGTGGAAAGTGTTCAGCTTGGTGTGGGGTGTGAGCTTGAAGAGTTTGGTCTTGGACATGACCTGCTGTCGTCCAGTAATGATGACATTAGTGGATACAGGAGGAGTGAGTGCACGCTGCCTACTTGCGTGGCTGGCAATAACTTGGTTCTAAGGAGGTCAGACATCTGATTCAGTGAAAGGAAAAGGTGAACCTGTCCTTGACCCTCAGAAATAGATCCATAGTATTTTGTGACGCCATGTGCTCTCCTCTCCATTATTAGTGGCTTCTGGCCATTAATAATACGTTGTGTTTCAGTTTTGATGGCACAAAAGAGCTCTGGTCTCAGTGAAGCACACATCTGCCCTTATGAATCTGGGAGCTGGCTGTGTCAGGCCAAATACCAGAAGACAACAATGCTGAGATCTGCCCGCCAAGGGGGGGTATTACAGAAGGAGCACATTGGGAGTAGGCGTCTGTCCAGCAACAACACGCTGCGCCCCAGCATGCTGATGATGTAAGGATGGATAGCAGGCAAGGGCTGAACCTCCCCATGTGAACCTCCAAGAGGTGCTTACTTGTACAGTATGCTGAATAAAAACCAAGAGCGGTTCCAGAAGAGAAAACAATTCTATGGTAGAAAGATCAGAATATGGGAATTTTTCCGTATATTTTTCTACTTGTATGAGCACCAAGTTGAAATTCGGTCTTTTCCCTCTGAAAAGCCTTCCCTTTTCCTACCTGATTACATGGGCAGCAACCCAGGAGGAGGAAATGCCATGTGACTTCCACCAGACGACTGACCCTTTGGGAATTGGACCCAGGCTTGAAATACCAGTGAAACGTCAGTGCGATAAAATGCACAGATATGCAGAGACTGCCAAAAAATGTAAAAGTCAGAAACTGCTTAAGGGATTTGCATAATTCCTGACAAACAGTACTGATTTATAGGCGGAGTCTGACTTAAATTCACAGTTTGCTAAGGATCCTTATAGACCCTTGAAGCCCCATGAAACCTAACAGAAAATGGTACACAGAGTACCTAGAGGATTTCACACCCAGCTATGAACATTTTCTTTGGTTAGTGTTCTCTCTCATCTGTTCAAATGCAAAAGAATGACTTGAATGTTTCTAGGATGTAGGTGAGAATACAGTGACTTATCCCCATGCTCCTCTCTGGCTGACTTTAATGATCCACTTCCAGACTGTGAAGGGGTGTGCTGTGCAGATACTGGCAATTGATTTCTTTCCTTTGGTTGCCACATTTTCAAGCATAGTGCCAACATGGCAGGTATATATGACATGTATTTTTGCTGCATATCAACAGCCCTAAAAATTTGTGCCACTGTGATTAATGGGAGAGGTGCTTCATTAATTGCCAAAAGCTTGAGAGAAAAAAATGTTTGTCCAAAGAAGAGAACTGAAGGAGCCAACAGAGTAGGGTGACTGACAGGTTTTTATCCCCAGAGTGTTTGGGATTGTTATGATGTCAGACCTGAATATTATTTATCAGGCGTATTCTCATCTGCTGTAGGCAGACAACTCCCTTAGTATTAATGGGAGTTGTGCAATTGCAAAGCTGAGAACATGTGTGCAGCAGGACTGGGGCACAGTGGGACTGGCTGAGGATGCAGTGTCAGTCTTGGATTGGAATGTCTTTATTTTCCTTGGCTTGTCACGGACTAATACTGGAGGCAGAAGGAGAAGGTTGATATAAATCAGTGACTCACTCCTTTACTCTTCAGTGAAAATCCCCATGAAGTCAGTGGGAATAGGCCATTATTGTGTGAAACCCTGACTTGAGTAGTGTCCTCCTGGGTGCTCTTTGGGTCATGATACCTTTAGTCAGACCGAGTAATGCCTTTGTCTTCAAACAATCAAATGAAAATAGTTAGAGTATTTGAAGAGTGTAGTACTGTTTGTGCTGCCATGCAGACAGAACAGGCTGGACTCATGCTTTTATTAAAGATATTTATATTGAGTTAATTTTTCCCCAGTAGAGCTCAAGTTCTCCTCTCTGTTTCATTCTGTGAAGCCATAATTCAGTACTTATGGCAACATAAATCCATATTAAGCTCCAGTATAACCAGGCATAAATTCCATTGATTGCCCGCCAAGGTTTACACAGTACCGTTTACACAGTACTGTGTTTGGTCTGAGATCTCTTTTGCCGTGGAAATAATTGCAGTGCAATAAATGTAGGCTTACAACTCAGCTGTGCAATGAAAGGAGAGAATAGGGATTATAGCAAAACAACATCTGAGGTAGCTTTGAAAAGAAGTAAAATCTGGGATGAAGCCGGTGATGACATTTTATATGCCTCAATCAGCTTTCATTTAAGTATCTGAAAACCTTTCCATGCATCATGGAAATAAGCCCTGCAATGTCCCAATAAAGGTAGATAGTATTAGAAAATACATTTTGCATTCCACATTTAATCTTTACCCAGACAAAAAGCATTGAAATCTATTGAAAACTTTTCCTGGAAAAAATCTGAGAAGGATTTCGGGATTTCGTTCAAGCAAGTGGAATGGCATTTCAGTGGCTGATCTCTGAGAAAGTTGATCCCATTATAAATACTTGGATATAGATTTGTACTTGCAACTTTCATCCTGCAGAAGATTCCACGCTTTTTAGTGCGTGTGTCAAAGAGCTGATGGGGGAACGGGTGTCCACTGTAAGGGCACCAGTGTCATGGTGCTGCTGATCCTCTGGGAGATGTTAGTGAGGGCTCTCTGGTGCAAAGTGTCAGTGGGCAAGGTGGGATGGAGTCCACAGTCACTTTATGGAGAGTGGAAAACTTGGCTTAGATTGTCTTAAATTTGAGTCTGAGCATGACTTCATTGCGGTGTAGCTGTTGCATGCAAGTTTCTGTTTGTGTTTGCTGGTGGTTTAAAAAAGTTCTTGGCAGAAACCTCTCTACTGATGATGGGTTTTTGTGGTGTTTTGTTGTGCTCTGCAGGGTATAAGGAAACTTGTGATTGTATGTTTCAAAGCATCAAATAATCAAATGCAGTGCAGGCTTAATGCTAGCAGTGGTTTAACAGTTTGGGTTTTAAAATCATGTAAAGGTTAAACTATAGAGTGTTTGCCTCAGCTTTTTTTTGTCAGTGTATACTGTAGCTGACCTCTCTAAATTGCTTCTACTCTTTCCCTTCAGACCAAGCCAATATGAATTGGTTTTTTTTCTGACCACCCTTAAGATTTTTGACAGACACTAGTTTCCTGTTTAGAGTGATGTTATCTTCCTATGAGTTTTTGCACATGTTAAAGGCAAATCTACTCTGACCCTTTTTTTAAGGTTACATACGAAAGGCAAATCTGCTTTGACCCTTTTTTAAAGTTTAAAAAAGTAAGTATCCATTTGCATGTTTTCAGGCTTGTTGGTGCAGTCAACATTCATTAATGGTAGATTCCAGCTGCCACATTTAGATCTATATCTAGACATCAGCATTCAGATTATGGGAATGTTCATGTCTAGGGTTTTGATTCAAAGCAATGCCTCATTTAGAAAGAGACTCAGAAAAGTAAGATTAGATGAAATTCCACTTATGCAGACTTTAAACAAACTCCAAAAAACCAAAAGCCAACCAGCCAATACCAAAAAACAAACAAACAAAAAACCCACAAAAAAAAAAAAGGCCCAAAATACCAACAACAAAAAACCCCAAGCAAATACAAACCCCACCAAACAAAAAAAACCTCCAAACCAAAAGTGGGTTAGGGTATTTTCTGGCCTTCTGGGTAATTAATTTAGGATGATGGACAGATATTGTCTGCTTCTCAAAGTCATGTGTTGCGTTTGTGAAAAGACAAGATATGTGTACAGGGCATAGAGAAAGGACACAGCCTTTTGTCTAGAGAAGTGTGGCAGAAAAACCTAAGAAAGAATTATGAAGGAAATTATTGAAATCATACCTGGACACTTTTTTCAATAGCTCCACAATCTTGCCCTCTTTAAAGAGCTAATTCTTATTAGGTAAAATGATAGGAAGACTGAAATCTCTGATTTTAGGGCTGAGAACCCCAAAGGTTGTTACATGTTCGATGGCTGATGCCTTTTCTTAATCATCTTCTTGAGAGGGGTCAGAGCTGGGGTTCTGTCTGTGGAATCATGCAGTGTTTGTGAGCTTGTTTTCCCTTTCCATCAGCTGTTGTACAGAATGAGGTGATTTGGCTTACTGTAACATCAAAGGCACCTGGGAGGGCTAAAATATTGATATAAATATTAAGTGGTTTGATATGAACTCTGGATAATTTACATCCTGCATGAAAGTAAAGCACAGTCAGAAATAGCTCAGTTACAGGAAACACCATAAAATCCATAGCTCAGATGTGCAAGAAAATTCCTGCCAGTTTTGTTGTAGTTACCAGTAATAATTTCTGAAAACTTTGCCTTTGAGTTTATGCATTCTCCAAGTACCTACATGGGGCATTAATAATGTTTTATGAGAAGGAAGAGTGGAGTTCAGTTTGGGTTTTTTGCAGTCTATACATTATGATATTGCCAGAGAATGACCAAGAATGAAAATAAGGTGGAAATAGCAAGTACTGAAATAGAATGTGCTGGCATGAATGTGTGTGTTGAAGATTGGATGACTTGGTGTCTCCAAGGATGCTGACTTTTTTCCACTGTGTTAGGTTTCCTGAGTTCCTAGTAAACACAGCCCATCCTCCACCTTCCACACAGCATCTGGCAAAGCAAAACCTGCTTCATGAGCTTCCTGGGATTATCCTAGGAGGAGTTTGTGAGTGGTGCCTAGCTGGTGTTCATCAGCATCCATGCAGATACAATGGGTGCTCTGGGAGTGCTGCATTCCAGGAGACACTGGGCATTAGAGTTACCTCTGACACTTTTTAGCACACCATGCAGTGTAGAGCCCTCTCTGCAGGCTTCAGGATGGGCAGATTGGATAAACTGTCTTCTGAGTTACTGTTTTCCTTGAGTGTAAAACTTACCAGACTTTGGAATGAATTACAGAAGTACTGCTTTATGTGCCTATCAGAAAAATAGGTAGTGGGGCAGCACATCTGAAATATGCCACATGCTTCTTTGCTTTTCTTTACTTTTCTTTGTTGTGATTTTATTTCTCTTCTGCTTCATTTTTAAATGTCATGTTGTAATGAAATGCAGGCTTGCTTTCGTGTTCACATTGACTTATCTGGATATGAGAAAGTGTGATCCATGAGCCTCTCAAACATCTCTGTGTTTTTGCAGATATCAATGAGTGTGAAATTGGAGCCCATAACTGCGACAGACACGCCATATGTACAAACACAGCAGGAAGTTTCAAATGTAGCTGCAGCCCTGGCTGGATTGGAAATGGTATCAAGTGCACAGGTGAGGGTTATATGCACTAGTATTTATTTATAAGGCCAGACCACAGTGGGGTTCTAGTAATTCTGAAAAAAAATAATGCCACACCTATAAATTGTGAAGAAAAGTGGTTATCAAACTTGTTAGCTTGATTTGACATAATCTGTTAGAGGACAAATTCTCCACCATGGTAACTGTGAAATCATCATTATCTCATATTTGGCTTGTGAAATGGTGAGAACACAGCAAATTCTGTGATTCTGTGACCATGGAGAGAGATGCTGTGTGCTTGAGGGCAGCTGATGGGAGGCAATGAGAAGTCTCCTGGTGCTCCCCATAAAAACAAGATACAGGTCTTAGTATTGAGTGCTCTGCAGCTTCCTCATTCACAGTTACCTTGTCAGACTTTTTGATGTGCTACAAATAAACTGTTCCCCTCTTTTTCAGTCAGATGACCTCACATGTTCGTGGGTTTCATTACAGAAGATTATTTAAAGTAGAGCTTCTGTGTGCCATATGCTATTTAAAGTTTGTATTCGTGGTGTGTTTTTTTCACTAATGTTTTTTCTTCTTTTTTTCCCCTTTTTTATTATTTTAAAGATCTGGATGAGTGCTCTAATGGGACCCACATGTGCAGCCCCCATGCTGACTGCAAGAATACAATGGGCTCTTACCGCTGCCTGTGTAAAGAAGGTTATACTGGGGATGGCTTCACTTGTACAGGTGAGTTTTCCTAGGAAAGCATCAGATGACCTCCAGTGGTCCCTTGCAGCCTGAGTTATTCTGTGATCCAATACACATAAATAGCTTTTAAACATTTGACATGATGCACTAATGTCATTGTCCATTGCCTCCTCCTTCACCTAGGTTGCCATAACTTGAAAGAAATACTGTATATTATACCTAGTCTAAATCAATCACTTTTTTTCACTTGATAAAAATGCAGTTTTTCATTGAGCTTTCCTTGTTAGTTGGAGTGAGTGGCAAAATTATTAAAACAATGCTTGGTCATACAATTTGGCTAGTTAATAAACCAATCCATTGCCCCCTCACCTTAATAGTTCAATAATAGGGCATATGCCTTAAAATTGCTTCATAAAATTGCCTAAAAATATCTGTTCTTTCCTTAAGTGAGTATCTGCTGTCTGTCTTCTTTACTGCATCATCCTGAGAGATTCTACATCACCCTGTAGAATGAGGGAAGTAACTGCTTCCGAAACCTCATTTTATAAACTGTAAATGTAATTATTAAACTTTGCTAGCGGGATGTTTCCCACCCACACTTCAGTATTCTGCTTTTAGAAGAGCAGATTAGCTCATGTATGCTTAGTCATGAGGAGCTGTTGCACTGGGGCTATCAGTGCTGCTCTGTGGAGGGTGATGCTGTCTGGAGCAGAGCCGTGCGACGGGGCAGCTGGTGGACCAGGTTTTCAGCTGGTGCAAATCTGCAGCACTCTATCAACTACAGGAGGTTTTTTTATAGCATCTGAGAATCTGGCTCATCAGGTATAAGGCTGAATTAGAATTGGTCCAAATTATAAGTGAACCCTGGGATTCTGTTTAATTCTCTCCATATAATTTAATCTTGAATCTGACTCAGTGTCCTCAGTGGCCTTCCTAACCCAGTGCTCCTTCTTAATTTCCCATGTGATGATTTCCAGGAGTCCATAAACTACATCCTTCAGCTGAGTGCTTACGGAGTTTCTGCGTTCAGTAGAACTTGAATTTTTTTTGAAATTTGGGTACTTTATTGTTCCTGGATTCAAAAGGTGGCTGGGACTCCAGCTAGAGCACGCAAGTGTTCTGTAGGCCCTCTGCCAGAGTGTGCAGCATTCACCCTGTAGGTACTACTTTTGATTTGCCAGCCATGGGCTTTCCAAAGCTCACAGTGCCAGCCAGGCTCTGGTGTAATAAGTGGTGTTTTTGTGATGTGTAACATGTCAACTAAAGAGTAAGGGCCACGATCTATCTGAAGGGGAGCGTGGTCTGTAGCAAGGCTGTTTTCCTCATCAGCTGTTAACCTGCAGTTTAATTTTGACCAAGTTCTTCTCATGCCACTTTTTGTCAGTGTTTTGTATGTTTGGCATGGAGAACTGCCTATTACCATATGTTTGCTCATTGCACAGTAAACCTCTTTTTTTTTTCTTTCAATTACTGCCTCTAGGCTCTGCTGTAATAGAAACAATAACTATAATAAATTTCACGTGCTCATTCTGGGTCTAAATTTGACCCTGTGTAGTGCCTCCAATTGTTATTAACTGTAACTACATTGGGAGTCTGTGCCTCTCTCTGATTTTTTTATTTTTATTAGAAGCTGTATTTTCAACATGTTAGAAATACACTGAGCTGTTACATGTAGTAACCTCTGCTCATAACTAGATTGCAGTTTCCTCTGCAAGCATTCAGAGGTAATAGAATAGTTAAAATGTTTGGAACGCTGCAACTTCAGCTCACAGATGTTGGTGAGAAAACCATGTTTACTGTAAACTTGCTATTTCTCTTCCTTTTACAGACCTTGATGAATGCTCAGAAAACTTGAATCTCTGTGAAAATGGACAGTGCCTCAATGCCCCCGGAGGGTATCGTTGTGAATGTGATATGGGATTTTTGCCAAGTGTAGATGGGAAAGCATGTGAAGGTAATTCTCTGTAAGCTTTAAACAAAACTCAACAAATTCTGCCTTAATAGTATTTTATGTTTCAAAACATTTACAATAGGTTGCAATTGCCATTGAGTTGAGAACAGCATGAAAATTGTCAGTAGTAGTTGCTTCTTTGCAGTTTATACATTTATTATGGACCTCTAGGTGATCATCTACCTGTTGCACCTGCCTTTTCTTTGACCATTTATATCCAGTTCCTCATCTTATTCGTAACAATTTAACAGAACAAGTTATTACTTTGCACTGGTGTGTATGAAACTGAAAAGCACTGATTTGGTAGCCAATACAGTGATCATGCTTTGAGGGCTTCTCTGAGGTGCAAAATCAGAGTATGAAGCCTTGCAAAAAGTTTATATGACCACAAAAAAAAATAAATTCCCTGACTGTTCAGTTTTGAGCGTGAGCTGTCAGTTAACTGTTTACAACTTGCTTGTAAGAGCTTTGCATATGCAAAGATTCAAAATAATCCAATAATAAACATGTTACCGACATGATTGAGGTAATATATTTGATTTGAACTTTTGAAATCCTCATTTGATGTAACACTAATCAGTTAAGTCAGTCAAGAAGGCTCAGCCATATGATCTGACATAGTAGTAACTCATAGTAACTGGTATTTGATGGAGTTCTTAAGTACATCACTATAAATAGGATTTTCCCCCTTGAAAAGTGTTCTGTGTATTTTTTTAGCAATCTACCAAGTGAAATAATTTATGAGAGTGAATTTTTCTTTAAACTAAACCAATATTAGGTTTCATAACGTTTCATGAAACAATTTACTTTCAGACCTTTTAGCTAAGTTTAAATAGCTTATGTAGAGCCCAGCTCCTGTTGCTAAAACAGACTTGCCTTGATGTTTCAGATGTGTATGCTAAATGCAGTATTTTAAGGTCCTTTGTAAACACACACTTTTTTATTGTATCAAATTGGCCATTCTTTGTACAGTGCATGTGGCATTCAGTAAATACTGAATCAGACTCATATGATTTGGACAAAAAGCACAAAAGTGAGCTCTGCTTGCCAAACTTCAGATGTGTCAAATATAGAAACTTGAGGATGAACATGAAGTTTACCTTTGGACAAGGCTTTTGCCTTGCTGGTGTCCAACTTTCTGCAGATGGCTGCTGACTTAGAATAAACTTCATTTTTTTTAAAGCATATCTTCTGCTATGTTTAATATTGCTACTTGTCAGACTAACCCACCAATAAGCTAGGATTGTTTCTGGCATGGCTTCCAGAGATATTGGAAGGAGCCTTTTTCCCCCAGAAAAGATTATGGAGTAGGTTTCTTATTTTCCAGCATGTTACTTTTTCTAGTGTTATGCTGTGTGCAGAATCTGTTGGCTTTCAGATCCATGTTGCTGGACCTTTTTGCAGTTCTCTGTCTATGTCTTAAGAAGATAAGGAAACCTCATATTTTTCCGCTCCTCTTCCTTCATCAGATATTGATGAGTGCTCACTTCCTAACATCTGTGTCTACGGTACTTGTCATAACCTTCCGGGACTTTTCCGGTGCGAGTGTGAAGTGGGCTACGAGTTGGACAGAAGTGGTGGGAACTGCACAGGTAAAAGTTTTGAACAAAGTGCTTTTTCATTTTCTGTTAGTGTCACAGTCAGCTCCTTAGGAAATTCTCTTAGGAAGCTATACAGACCAAACTGGATATAGGAAAGTACAGACTTCCCTACTGTGTAATATGCTTCTCTTTCCTGTTCTTTGTCAACCTCTGATATCCCCTTGAGGAAGGGAACACAGATCAGAGAGAATCTCTCTGGCAGAGATGTGTTGTGCCTTGTACAGTACTTCACAGTACTGGATGGTCAGCTCTTACCTTGTCTTGTATTTTTCTGTTAAGTATTTTTTTAGTACTTTATGTGAATCATAGTTCATAGTTTGATTTTTCGGGAAAAACACTTTTCCCACCCCCTATAAAATTATGGATTCATCTCTGACTACTGTTCTTGTAAAAGGTGCCTTTAATTTTTAGAGCTTTCTGGAGATCATATAACTAATGGATTGTGATGGCAGCATATGGTACCTGATATATCCATGACTTGCACTGTCCTTGAGTATTTGCTTACCACATGCTGTATTTTCTTGCAGATGTCAATGAATGTGCAGATCCCACAACCTGCATTAGTGGCACGTGTATCAATACTGCTGGTAGCTACACCTGTGAGTGCCCTCCTGATTTTGAGCTGAATCCCACTCGAGTTGGATGTGTTGGTAAGGGACCATTTCTTATGTTATTTACAAGGGAAGTTCCACAGAGGGACTGCAAACCCAACTGCTTAAGAATAAAGTCCCAGGTCATGGAAAAGGGCCCCAATTCCCATTCCACTGCCCCTGGCTTAGAAGCTGTAATAGGGCAGCAGGAGCATGTCCAGAGCTGATGCAGCAATGCCAGCAGTGCCTGGCTGCCAGAACCAACCCTTTGGGGCTTGTAAGAGCTGTCCACAATTTACTGCAGGCGTGAGACAATTTTAAGTTTCAACAAACTTAAACCCTCATCCAGCTGGCCCCAAGATGGTAGGCAAATGAAGTTGTGGCATAAAGCCACCCATGCTCTTGGAGCATGGAGTGTAGCTTGGCTGGGTGCAGCTTCATGACCAACGGAAATACTCTTGTATGAGGCTCTAACTGCTTAATAATGCTCTCGTATTTTTTTTTGGTTTGTTTGTTTAAGAGGGTGTAGGGATGCTTCTCAAATTGAAATATATTTGAAATTCCTGACACTTAGTAGATGCTTTCATGCTTGTTAACCTCAAGGAGAGGAGAGAGCAGTGGGTTTCTGGAACTGGAAGGATGCACAAATGTGGGGGGAAATGTGAATGAAAATGAGGAAAGACCTGGCCGAGTTACCCTTAGTCATGATGAGTAAATTCCCTACTTTGTGAGAAGTCCAACAAAGCTGAGGAATGGAGCACCATGAACCTACTTAAGTGGGAAACACTGGGCCTCCCTGGGTAACACAACTTGCTTTTGCTGTCCTGCAAGAACTGAGAGCCATCTGTAGGTACCCCTCATCCTAAGATGATGTGTTGTGTTTTACTCTCTGATGAAGTGCCTTTGTCATTATGTGTATTGTGAATAGATACACGATCTGGCAACTGTTACCTGGACATTAAAACTCGTGGAGATAACGGTGGGACCTTCTGCAGCAACGAGATTGGAGTGGGTGTTTCCAAGGCCTCCTGTTGCTGCTCCCTGGGCAAAGCCTGGGGAGTTCCCTGTGAACATTGCCCGGCTGTGAACACAAGTAAGTCTGCATTTCCTGGGTTAAACACAACAGTGTCTTGGCTGGATTTTTTTTCTACTTTAACTGGGTAACTCAAATACTGGTGTAATCATTTATTGTGTACATGCAGTGGACAGGAGTTAACCAAAAACTTAACTAGTCTTTCAGAAATTTACTTAGTCAGAATATTATTATCACTTCTGAGCAAGTTTGGTGTTACACAAAAACCTACATTATGCAATAGAATAGCAGTTGATGTTACAGAGTAAAACCTAATAATGTCTATGCCAGGTTACTTTGTAACTTTACATTTAAACAACCTGTAATAATTGGGTCCATTTTCAAAAATAGTTGTGCTGAAAATGTTTCTACTATTGTGTGCTCATAAATCTATTTTGATTTCAGCTGAATATAAAGTTCTTTGCCCTGGAGGGGAAGGATTCCGACCAAACCCTATTACAGTTATATTAGAAGGTAATGTTTACATTTTCCTATATTTACATGTCTAAAATTATGAAACTCTTTAGTGAGTTCAACTAAACAAAAACTCTGAGTGTTTTTCATGGAAAAACATTAATGAAATGTTTATGGATTTGTTTGGACAGATATTGATGAATGTCAAGAGCTGCCTGGACTTTGCCAAGGAGGAAAATGTATTAATACATTTGGTAGCTTCCAGTGTCAGTGTCCATCAGGGTACTATTTGAATGAAGAGACTCGAGTGTGCGATGGTATGTAGCCTTCACTTAAGTAGTCTTCTATTTTATTCTTTGAAAATGATAACAGATCAATGTGCAGAGAATTAATCCATCCTTGGAAAGGAGCATAACCAGACTAAGCTTAAGAGTGGGAAAACTGGAACAAGTCTTGCACTGAGAGAGTGAAAATTCCATCTTGACCAAGTATTACTGACACATTTTCGTTCTCAGAAGCACAACAACAAAGCTTCTGTGGCCACTCACTCACTGCCTTTTGTTCTCTCCTAGATGTGAATGAATGTGATACACCTGGCATTTGTGGACCTGGAACATGTTACAATACTGTTGGGAACTACACCTGCATCTGTCCTCCTGATTACATGCAAGTCAATGGAGGAAACAACTGCATGGGTATGTGTTGGGCGTTCTGTAAAGCTTTGTCATAGTGCTTTGGGCCAGGTAGATCATCTTCCCTAAGAGTTGCCTACTGCATTGGCCTGGGGTTTTCTTCATTTTCACAGATATGAGAAGAAGTCTGTGTTACAGAAATTACTACCCTGACAATCAAACCTGTGATGGTGAGCTGCTCTTCAATATGACCAAGAAAATGTGCTGCTGTTCCTACAACATTGGACGTGCATGGAATAAGCCTTGTGAACAGTGTCCTATCCCAAGCACAGGTACATTTTTGTATTGCAGAGCTATTTGAAAGCCTTGGTAACATCATAATTACTATGAGTGAGTGTAGTGTTGCTAGAGATGCTATGTCTTTTTCTGCTCTTGCATGTCTAAAGTGAAGGGATTAGTTATTTTTTTGGCCTGGGGGTTGATCAGCCCTAGTCACAATGAAGGCATACGTGGCATGGTTTGTGTTTGTGCTGCTGGGCTGTGCCACCTTTGTGCAGTTTCACTGTGTTGGAGACTTCATGCTCTGTATTGGTTAGACTTGTGTACAAACACTGTAAGGCACAGAGATAGGTATATGCAGAGAAAGATCAGCATTTGATCCCAATCCCTCCACATTTTTTTATTTGCTAATTTCAGTGGCCTTTGAATGGGAACCCAAATGCAAATTAAGCACATGACATGGTGAGTTTGGGAAAGGGGCTGCCTACCCCTTTGTGCCCTGCAGGTGCTGAAAGAGTAGAATTTTCTTGGGCAAAGAATATAATGAATTTTTGACTGTTGATTAATTCCAAATGCCTTAGTCGCTGCTTTGTTTTCCTGTTGCAGATGAATTCTCCACACTCTGTGGAAGTCAAAGGCCTGGCTTCTTCATTGACATTTATACAGGATTACCAGTTGGTGAGTTGTAATTTATGTTTTGAACAAAATTCCATGCTACCTCTGCCCACAAAAGAGCGGAGGTTTGTTTTCCCAGTTGTTTTTTCATGGAGGAATAACAACTAAACAGTGTAATAGAGTTCAAGCCTTTGTTAAGTCCGAGCCTGCAAACTTTCTGCCTGGCTACTCCTCGCTGGCAGCAGGGATGGTTGCTGCTTCTAATCAAGGCAACAGACGGCTCCAAAGAAACTGTAACCAGGCCTGAGCAGGGCACAGATACCGAGAATAAGAGGTCTGGGAATAAGGCCAACCAGCATTTGATCTGAGAGGAATTGGGAGTCTTTCCTTCAAACTAAAGCGAGATTTAATCTGACATTTTACACCAGTCCCTCTGTGTATTGGTTTGACACAAAAATCCTTTTTTCTGCTCGGCTGGAATATTTCTCACATATGTTATTGTGTGTTACAATTGAATCGCAAGTAACAAATTGCAAAACAAAAAGAGGGAGAGAATGAGGAATTCTAGGACAAGGAATTGAGTAAATCCCTAATGGGACTCCCTTTTGTTTTTATTCACACTAAAATGCAAATAAGAAGCAGATAGTGTGCCCTGTAACAAACAGAGGCGGCATATAGGCAGTAATCAGATGCTGTAGCATTAAGCTGTTGCTGCAATGCAGGGTTCAGCTAGGTAGATGGAAATATTTCTAATGAAGTGGGGAATGTAATTTTTAAAGAAGTTGCAGAGATGTACAGTATTTATTATTCACGAGGTCATTTCTTGGAAGCCAAATTTCCCCTCCTAGGTATTAGCATTAGCTCAAATTGTTGCTGAGTCTGCTCGAGCTAATTGGGTCATTCATCAGCATCAGCAGGGAGCCTTTGGATGGTGCTGACAGTCACAGGTAAAAGCTGCATCTGCAGTGCTGCCGTGTGTGCAGGAGTTTTGCAGTCTGCTCTGTCTGCCCTGCCACAACTGTGCCACAGTGCTCTGTGCACCCTGTAATATTTGCTTACAATTCTTACAGCATGTTGCTCTTCTGTTTGGATTTAAGTTCTAGGTAGTTGCTCCAGATGCTCGTTTCAGAGACAGAAGTAGTTCTATTTTTACTCATCCCTTATATCAGAGGGCGCAGAATTACAGGATCTAATGTAGGAAATGAGGGGTTGGATCCAGCAGCAACATTAAAAAGAAACCAAACCAAACCCCCAAAACATTATCTTATGGTTACCCCTGTTAGCTGATCATTTCCCACCGTATTCTGTGTCTGTGTACCTCAGTGCACGTGACAATGTTTACTAAAGACAGAGGCTTTGGAGGAGTCTCTGAATTCCCTCATCTTGTCAGAATATTAAGATGTGTAAGGGCCCAATAGGCAAGACATATAATTGCAATAGCAGCTGAGGGTTTTTTTCTGCCAAAATCAGTTACTTAACCTGGGTGTATGTGGAGCATTGGCAAGCCCTGGCTGCCTGGGTTAATCAATCTAATTAATAACGTGTTGGCAGCACTTCAGCTGTTACCTGGCATTGGCACTTTCAAATTGTTACATAAACCCATGAAAGTCTTTTCAGATTAACAAGGGTAAAACAGTGCAAAACCAGTTCTGACAAGTGTTTACATTCAGTCTTGCTCCCCTGTATTAAACCACAGACAGTTACATTCTCTCTGTTTGGCTCTTCCCAATAACTCCACTGCAACTCTCGGGAAGATGAGGAGGTTCATCAGGGCTGTAGGTGGGAGACATGAGGAAGGACATGTGATACCCTCTGCATTCCTATGTGGCAGGATATACCTTTAGTACAGTGAAGAAGCAGGAAATATCTACATTTCTGCAGTTTGGAATGACACACTGTCTCGCAGTTGGGAAAATTCTGATGCTCGCATTATACATTTAATAATTACAGTAAGGATAAATGCTTAAGGACATATTCTGTAGCAGAAGATTCCATGAAGTGCTCTTTACAAGTATTTATAACCAATTATTCTTGCAGATATCGATGAATGCAGAGAGATTCCTGGAGTGTGTGAAAATGGGATCTGTATAAACATGGTTGGCAGTTTCCGGTGTGAGTGTCCCGTGGGATTCTTCTATAATGACAAGCTGCTGATCTGTGAAGGTAAAGTGCTGTTCTCCTGCAGAGAAATGATGTTTCACCAGCTGACAATTCAGACACCCCCACATCTGAGACACTTGCAAGTCATCCTTAGGGAGGGCAGAATACCACTATCAGTGTAATAAGTCTGTGTTAATTCAGGCATTTTGAATTCTATTGCATAGAAAATACCAGATTTTCCATCAGACATCTAAGGCCTTGAAGGCACATGAGTCAGCAGTCATGGGAAGAAACATTGTTTTTCACATTTGACAGTAAAGCCAAGAAAAAAAATAGTAGTCTTGAGTCAGATCATGAGCATAATTTTTTTAATTCCAAAATATTTTTCTTCTAGTGCAACAAAGATTTTTTTTTAAAAATATAAACACATGATCGTTTTTTTCCAGTTTAAACATTTCCTAACATTGTATTAGTCAGTTCAGTTGAGAAACTGAAAATAGCATGTCATTCTCTGGTGTGGGTTGTGACTGCTGGCAACATGGGTGCTGCAAGCAAGGCATCAAGAGCTTTGAGTGAAAGCCTCTTCTGTGTGCTGCTTCTAATCGAAATCCAGAGGTGTTTTGGGGGAGATAAAGTTCTCTTTTTGCAGCAGCTTAAGTAAGGAAAATCCATTAAAATTTTTTTGCCTAAAATTTTGTGGTGGTGTTTATGTTGAAAGCTTCTAATATCCAGCAGGGATCTTGATGCTCTATGCTCAAGGGAGATCCTCACAGTCTCCAGCAGAGATCTGTGCATACACAGCAGCTTACTTATTCTGATCTCAGTCTTAAGACTGAAATTCACCCATGTGACATATTGCAACAAGCCTTTCATGGGCCCTGCAACACCACAGAAAACTATTACATAAATTCTCAAAATAGGAATGATTTTTTACAAATGAAACATGGGTTTGGGATAATTTCAGGGAGATACCTAAATGTGCCCAAAAAATATCAACTTTTACCTATATATTTATTTTTTCAGAATTAGAAAGAAATTCCTATATTTGGGTACGGTAATATTCTTTATACTAAGAAAATAGAAGTATTGACGTCTTTCTAGTGCCAGCTACTGTAAATATCAAATTCCTTTTTTTTTATTGACAGATATTGACGAATGCCAAAATGGACCAGTTTGTCAGCAAAATGCAGAGTGTGTCAACACAGCTGGCAGCTACCGCTGTGACTGCAAACCTGGCTACAGGTTCACCTCAACAGGCCGCTGCACTGGTGAGTTCTGCTGCCTTGGTCCAGTGAGGGTCTGCAAAAAGGAGTAGGTTTGAAAAGTCTAACAAAAGCACGTCTCCTTCTCAGAGAGATGCTATACCAGGAGATGATTAGAGCTCCCTTCTCTTAAAGCCTTTTAGGGCATCCTGTAAACATTCTGGTAATTCTGGGCACATCCCACAGGTGCATAAATGGGAGTTAAAAACCTAAGTAGATGTTTGTCTTTCACTTTATCCCGCCAACCGCAAGCATTTTTCTTTAGCCTGTGTTATGTTTAGGTAGGGAAGACCAATTGATTCACTATCTTGTGGCTGTTTTCTGATTTTTGTTATAATTTGCTGTATGTGTTTTAGCAATTTATTTTCCACTTGTGTGTTTACAAATAACTCACTGCTTGCTGGGGTCTCTACTGATAAGGTAGACTTATCTGCTGGCCTGAATGCAGTAACTGACTTAAAAAGCTTATTGTTAAACTTCCCACCTTTGATATGGATTTAAACAAATCACTGAACATTATTTTTACTCACTGAGTGGGTCTGCAGTTTTCTAATCTATTTGCTTTTTCTTATAACATCATAGTCCAGTGAGGCATTCATGTTATCTTGCTTACCTGAAGATTTTAAACACTGCTGTGAGCCAAGCTGCTGTAAATATTATACACTATATACATTTCTGAACAAAATAAGAATTACAACAGAAACTGGTAACATTTTCCTTTGGTTTTTGCTTCTGAGCGCTTGAGTTTTAGGAAGTGCACTTTTCCCTGCAGTGCAGTTTTTCATTGTTTCGTGTGACTCTTGAGGGAAAAGGGTGTAGGGGAAATCAGAACTCTACTATGAGAACTAAAGCTTTGCTTTGTTAAGCTATGCAGTGGCACATGTAAATATTCAATATGTTCCTAATGCAATTGTTGTTGTTATGGGTTCGTTACAGGAGTACAGGAAGAGCCAGGGGAGGTTCTGATATGGGTTACAATGCTAAAGATGAATTGGCACAAACAGTAATACTTCCCTGTATTTTGCTCTTATTTTATATTTGATCACAATAAAGTCACACAATTAGAGTCAAAATAGAAGTGGCTGATAATGTACGTGATCCAGCAAAGGAAGGAAATTCCCAGCCACTCTGGGGGAGCAGAGAGTGCTAAGCACCTTGCAATATTGGATCAGTTCTGCTACTGGATGGAAAATGATCCTATCCCAGTAGTTTATGTACTATTGAGTCAAATCTGATGTATTACAGCCACTAGTACTATGAGTACGTTTATCTTACCTTCCAAATAGCATTTTTCTTGTGCTATCTATTGTGGTAAAACAAATAGTTTCTCATATAAATTAATTTTTGTCACTTAAGACATTTCTGCCTTCCGTTTTTTTAAGAAAGTACAATGTTCTCTGTTTAGTCCAGAAGAAGTGACTTTTCCCTTGGACTTTAATTCAATATACCTTTGCCCACAGAGCACCAAAGAGTCATAGTTTTTCTTTTCTCTTTGATCCCCTGACCTGTGAAGTCCTGGAGTTCCTAAGATATGTTATCCAGCATTGGTTTCCCAAGTACCTCTTTTAGACTCTAATTAGCAGTGGTATCATTAATAATGTTGGAGGAGCTTGGTCATCAGTGAACATCCATCCAGAGTTACTCACAGCCCCATGTGCAGTACAGAAATCCTGGGGATGGGAGCTATCAGGATTATCCCTGTGCCAAGTAGAGAGCAGAGAAGAGGCAGTAGAGGCAGGAAAACAAGATTTAGTACATGAAGTTCTTTGCAATTAGGAAGAACTTGACTCTTATTTTTGCAACCACCCGGGGATGGTTTGGTAAGAAACTCCATCTGCTTGGCTTAAGTTGCATGTAAAAGAAAATTACTGAACACTAGAGTCTAATCAATTGTAATACAGGCTCATGGCAGCACCTCAGTGCTCGTAGTTTGGAGCTGCAGCAGACGAAACACAAGGAAGCATGTTGAATCAAACCAGCTCTTTTTTGTGTTGAGATCAACAGAAACACCTCATTGGATTCATGCTTCTGGAATGTCAAGGAAAAAAATGTGCTGGAGAGAAAACATTTTGTTTGTTAACATTTTGTTTCATTTACTGTTGATAGAATGCTGGGTTCTGCCTGAAAGCCTTTGTAAATAGAGTAGCAGGAAGCAGTTGGCTGTTGAACAAGTATAATGGGTGCCTTGCAAGGCAGCAATCACAGGCTGTCAGGAGAGCTTTCCCCCTCTCTGCAGAATTATACAAAACATTTTCTGACTCCATATAGCAGTAACTCTTCTTGCTGTTTGAGCTCTGTCCAGTTCACAGGATGATCACATTGCATGCATGCTGTAACACACACGTGTGTGTGTACATGGCTTATCTCTGCATGATGAGTAGATAAACCTACAGTGCCTTTTATCTCTCTGTGAGCTTGGTGAGAAAAGTGAAGGATTCATCTCCCCCTCTGTGCTGTATGATTTCCTTTAGTTAATGAAGCAATTTGTGCTACAATCAAATGTAGCTGAAAGCAAGTAGCTGCTTTCATGAGAATACAAACTGCGGTTCATATGCATCTTTCATTGTTGCTGCAGCCAATGTAGAGTCCTCAGACTCAGACCCTTTACAATTTTGTGTTATTAATTCTACTTTTCAAAGCCATGGCAATATGCTTTCCCTCCAGCAAGGATTTGTGTTTGGTAAATATAATTTTTATGCTAATTTTTTTTCAGGTCCATAAATATTGGAAAAGATAATTTACATGAAAATAGCCACTTTCCTGAGATTTACTTAATAATGGTTTTGTCATTACTAAATTAAAAATACTGATTTAAATTGGGCTGTGCTCTGGATACTATTTGGTTGCTGCTAATGCATCTTTCCAGCCTTGTAGTTTGGAGGCCTTAACTTTCACTGCATCTCTTTATTTTCAGATCGGAATGAATGCCAAGAAATTCCCAATATCTGCAGCCATGGGCAGTGTATTGACACTGTTGGAAGTTTCTACTGCATTTGTCACAATGGATTCAAGACCAATGATGACAGAACAATGTGTATAGGCAAGTATATCAAATTAAGCTGTACTTATGTTTCTATTAAGATAGTTACTAAGTCTGTCCTCTCTGTAATAAGGAGCTACTTTACATTAACTGAGATTGTGAGCCATTTACTGCCAGGCAAATGTGCAAAACCACAGTAACTGGCCACTGGAGATGATAAGAAGCTGATAATGAATGAAAAATATCTCATTAAAGTAGACTTAACCTTTAAAATTACATATCCTGTCAGTGAACTGCTAATGCTTTCATTTTTTAGGAAAATATTTCATTCTTAGAATTTTCTGGAGCATCTTGTCTCGTTTATTGCTCTAGGCAAGTAATGTAATAGATTAATATTGCAATGCAGCAGTTCCTCATCTACTTGTTCCTCGAGTAGATGAAGGGTAAATTTCTTGCCAGGAAAGTGCCCTTCTTAGGAAGAGTTATCTTCATAAAGAGGGAAATTTTGTAGTTAACCCCTTCACAGCTGTTGGTCTTCTGTTGTCTGAGCAAGCTGAGATTTCAAAATGCTTATGATTAAAGATAGCTTAGACTTCCTTTGGGAAGGGTGATATAGAACCACAGTAAGGTAAATGATTGTTGACCCTTGATTATTTTTGTAGATGTCACTATCAAGTGTGTAAACCCATGTAAAAATCTTCCTTTTGGGAGATACAACAGTCTTTTTCCCTCCTATTCACTGTTGACAGTGGATTATTTTCTTTGCTGCCCAATAGCAACAGACTTTCCTTTCCCCCTCAGTGATTAAAATTCTTGCTGCTTGTTTTTCCTCCTTTGTAGATATTAATGAGTGTGAGAGAGACGCCTGTGGCAACGGGACCTGCAGAAACACCATTGGCTCCTTCAACTGCCGCTGCAATTTGGGGTTCATCCTCTCCCACAACAATGACTGCATAGGTGAGGAGTGCTGAGACCAGGCACATGTTCCTAAGCCTTTCTACTCCTAATAAAAACTTGCTACTCCTACCATAAGCATCATCTTCTCTTTTGCATAATCTGCATGATTAAAGACAAAACCTAATTCTTTCAGTCTCGAAAGGCCTCTTTGATTATGCTCTCCTCACTTTTCTAGAGCCACTCGAATGTTGGTGTGTGATACTGGGCCATTTGGTTTCCTACTCCTGCTTTGACGATTTCATAACATAGACCAGTAGTGGTATTTTCCCCTCATTTGCTTTTGAAATAGGGCATTTTCTGTGTAACCAGTTACTCTGTCAGTACAGTGAAAACAGAAACCTCATCTATCCACCTATTTCACTTGTTGCTGGTGTTTCTTACATACCTTTCAATGTTATTTTTTTAGATGTGGACGAGTGTGCAAGTGGAAATGGAATGCTCTGCAGGAATGGTCAGTGTGTGAACACCATTGGGTCCTTCCAGTGTCTCTGCAATGATGGCTATGAGGTGGCTCTGGATGGAAGGACTTGTGTTGGTGAGTGCTTTCTTTTAGGTATAAAACAAGTGCAGCACAGCTTGTTATGCTTAGTAAAACAGAAGGTCAGAGAGAACTGTCACACTGTCATCACTGTACTGAGCAGAGGAAAAGAATGACAAGAGGATGAGGACTTCTCTCCTGCTCCTGGGAAGTTCCACCTTCAATTTAGTGGAATCAAAGTTAAAGCAGCCTCAGCCAGAGATTTGAGATAACAGCAATTATCTCAAATAAATTGTCTTTCTTTTCTTTTAGATGTCAATGAGTGTGCACTGGATCCTGGAAAATGTGCACCAGGCACATGTCAGAACTTGGATGGCTCGTTCAGATGCATCTGTCCTCCTGGATATATCCTGCAGAATGACAAATGTGAAGGTGTGTACAGAACAATCCCTCCTCTGTCCCTTTCCTAGCTGCTGACAGTTGTTACCAATTTCCTCTGCATGCGCAATGTTTAGTCTTTTGTGGCAGTGTGCAGTTCTGAACTGTAGCCACTAGTAAGTCCCTCCCTTCCCATAAGAAGTATCACAAATATTTGTTTGAACCATAACTACCTGACCTGAACCCAAGAAAAATGTAATTCCAGGCATTTGCTTGATGGTATATTGCTGAAGTTTGCCCGCTGCATGAAGATTTGAAAACTAACCCTAAATTTTGCACCTCGATTTCTGGTTCCTCTTTCTGTCTCTTTTTGTTTGGCCTTTTTGTTTGTCAGATCTGATAGATGTCAGTGATGATGTAAGGTTGCATTTCATGTAGTACAGTTGCCAGTGTAAATATTTTTATTTCTCATCTCTTTAATTACTTTTCTTCCAGACATTGATGAGTGTGTGGAACAGCCAGAAATTTGTGCCCTGGGCACATGCAGCAACACTCCGGGCAGTTTCAAATGTCTGTGTCCAGAAGGCTTTGTATTGTCTTCCACAGGAAGGCGATGCCAAGGTAAGTTCATTCCTGTTTTCTGGCCTTTCAAAATTTGTTTGCTGCTTCAGAAAAGCCTTATTAGCAGGCTGTTTCTAATATAGCAAAGAGACTCTGGACTCAAACAGTGTTTTTCGTGAGGAAAACATGATAATTCTGTAGCTGGGGCCAGGTTCTGTCTTGCCCTAACATCTGTTTGTCATTAAACAGAACACTGCAATAAAAGGGGCGAAGATAATGTTCAATGCACCAGGTTAAGTGAGGAAATTGTGTTGCCCTGCAGTCCTTTTTTTGCGCCCCTGGAAGAAATATTGAGGCTACCTGACCGTAACATGACACAGAAATAGAGCATGAGCACAGACAGGAGCCTAAAGGCAGCACTCCCAGTTACAGGGATGTCCTTAGCACTCACCGTATTCACAGTAACACTTGTTATGTGCTATTCCTCTCCACAAGTGTGTGGGTGGAAAAAAGATTGTTGGAAGAAATTTGCAAACAATGTTGTGAGGACAATAAGCACCCATCTGCTTAGAAAAGTCTGAAGTGTCTTTCGGCCTCCAGATTACTGCACACACTGTTCAGAGCCTAAACATGGGCACTAAGACAGACCAGATGCTAAAAGCTGAACATCTAGCAATGAAAAGCCACAGGTTAGTTTATTTTGTGTATAAAAAACAAGCACAACAGATTAGGGAGTGAGTTACTTTAAAGGCTTTGAAAATTATTAAATAGATTCAGCATTAAATGTCCTATGCACAGTGTGCACAGTGGGAACCACTGATGAGTAAGACCTTTATAAGGACCTCTGTAGTTTTGCTTGGCACAGAACAGTGATGCTTGTTGACACCATAGCGAGTTCTTCACTTCACAGTGGGCTAAATGAAATTGTGGTTTTGGTAAAAATGAATCCAACCTGCAGTAAACATTCATCCAAATCTCCAAACCACCATGCAGTTTGGCACAGTTACTTCACTCAGCTTCAAGAAAGCAGCATGGATGTTTTAGCTGTGCTTATGTAGCTTGCATAAATGAAGTTTTTTCAGTCTGAGGGAGTTATTTTCTTCAGGTAAGGAGAAAAAAAATCACAAAACCCCCAAAATCATAAAAAAGAATGTAGCCTAATCTTCTACCACAGACCACTGTTTCACATATAAGGTCAGAAGAAAATGCACTCTTGTGTGTGAACTTCAAGTGTGCTTCTCTCCATCCCCTGAAGCAGACTTTTTTTCGAGTATCTCAGGTCTCGAAACAAAGTCTTGTTTGAAACTTCCCATTACCTCGGACTTTAGTAAAACCTGGACATTGCCCACCACTGATGCTGCACCGGAAAACTGAATGAGCAGCTGCTTCCATAACTGTCCTGTTGCTGCCACCCTGCCAGTGCAGGCAGCTGGCAGCTCTCTGCCTGCTGAATGCTTGTGGTCTCAGCTCTGCTCAGCATCCTGGTTACCCAGCTTCAGGGCATAAAATACAGTGCTACTGGGACAGTTTGCTTTGTTTGTACATTCTGGGAGGAATGAGGAAGGAAAGCACCATTGCAAATTGCCTCTCATTTTAACACCCTTCCTTTTCCATGACTGAAGTAGGACACTCTACCCCATAGCTTTCCCTTACTGAGGTAGGGAACTTCCCTCCTTCTTCAGGTCTTCCGCAGTCAGAGACAATAATGCTCCCTATTAATAGGCTCAGATGGAAGTTGGGTGTTTTGGTGGGGGTTTCTCCTGTAATTTTGCAATTAACACCTCTAAGTGAAAATTGTGTCAAAGTCACCCTAACTGCTCATAAAAAGTTTTTTTCTCTGTGCAGATTTGAGAGTAAGTTACTGCTTTACCAAGTTTGAAGATGGAAAATGTTCCGTGCCGAAGTCCCGAAACCACTCCAAACAAGAGTGTTGCTGTGCCTTAAAGGGACAGGGATGGGGAGATCCCTGTGAGCTCTGCCCAGAGGAAGCAGATGGTGCGTTATTGGCCATACTGTCATGAAAGCTCTCAGAACTGAAAGCAGATTGGGATTCTTATAAGAAGGAGTTTTGAAAAATAATTCCCCAGAGGTGTTTTACCTTAGCAATTACCCTTGCTCTCTATAAAGTAGATGCCACTGCAGTCTCAGAAACATGTTCCTTGGATAGTCAGTTCACAAGTATGTTCCTTATTTGCTTGTAGATTTGTTACTGTGATGAGGTGCTGAGTATTTTGCTGGGGAAGTGTCACACACATAAAGTGGAAAGCAGTGAGTAGGTCCTTGGTAGGGTGTGAGCAAGACACAAACGGAATTCATCTAATTGTAAATAGGTATAGACAGAGGTTCTATAAACATGAAATCTAATTAAAAAGAAACCACCACAAACCCCAGACCGTTGAATTATATCCACATCTGAATTTTGTTATTAAAAAAATGAAAATGTGCAAACTTTTCAATGCGATTGACTTGCAAAAATAGCAGGGAATGACAAAACGCAGGCCTTGAGGACAGAAAGCCTCCCTGGACTGCTGCTAAAGAAACATTTTACTTTGTTAGTATCCTTTATAAGACTGAGTAAGTCGGCATCAAGCAAGTCACCAGGCCACTGTACCATCCTGGTGCAATTTGCTGAATGGACTTTAATTCCTGCTGACAAACGTGGTTTACAGCATTCCTGGTTTCAGCAATACATGATGGCAGTTCACTTCATTAAGAAGTCATGGAGATGTTTTGCAGACAATCCTCACAAAAGCCATGGGTAGAAAAGAGAATTAGATGTGCCAGTTGCAATACTCCTTCTAGGCCTGTTGCCTGTGCATGTTTCATTCTTCTGACATGGATCATATGAACCAAAGCCGATTGGAAAAGCACAGTATATGTTGCAGCATTTTCTTGAAGTGTCAGCACATACATTTTTCAATATATTTTGCACAGTCCAAACTCTTCTCAAAGGATTAAGGCCCTTTTTCTTGTCTTTTTGAAAAGAAATAGCTATAAGATAGCTGAGTCTGGATTAAATTGTGTCTTCTTCAGAAAATGTAGGAAATCTTTCATTCACAACAGAAAAGAATGCTGTCAGTGCTATTGATATTTCTAAAATAGAAATACTGCATTACTTTGCTCCTTAAGGAAGTTAAATGATGCTAATTATTCACAGAATTTTACACATATGTACACAGGAGATCAGATGAAATGTAAAACGACCATATAATTTTTTTGCATGAATATAAAATTAGAAGTTTGTATATTTACATACTTCATTTGTGGACCTGAACATGAGGCGGATGAACTGGTAGCAGTAGTTACATGTGCAACTCATGAGTGATGCTGATTGCCAAGATAAAATTTCACATATGGTTTGATTTTTATGGGGTTTTTTTACAGAGGCATTCAGACAAATTTGTCCATTTGGAATTGGCATCCTGGTTGGACCTGGGGATGCAAGACTAGGTAAGTACCTGAACTGCACAGTGCTGTTGTTGCACCAGTGTGCCATTTTCTGCCTGTAAGCCATTCTCCCTTTCAACTAAGAATATCACCTTTGCAACAGTTTCCAAAAGCCATGAATTGTGGAAACTTCTATACTTTTTTTTCCCCCTCAGTTTTTCATACCAATTTCAAATTCAAGCTTGAATATCTCATATATCCGAAATTATTTCAGAGCTAGGAAACCTATGTAGGATCTACACACTTGTCTTTTCTTATACAATATATGTAGCCTGTTTACAGTAAATGGTTTTAATCCTCCAGAAGTGCAAACCACAGTTTCCCAGATCCCTTCAGTACATTCTGTTCTCTCCCAAGACAAACAGCACTTCAGCCTTATTGGCAAAAGTTTGCATTTAAGGAGCACTGGATGACTACTGCTTTTCATATCTGCTGCTCTCCCTATAGCCCCAGTCAGAGAGGTTTACATCTAACATTTAAAATCAGTTTCTTTTCTGTATTGTGAAAGCTGGCCTGCAAAACAAATTCTATGCCCTCATCCTAAGATATAAGAATTCAAATATTAGTATATTTTGTGATCTCAAGAATATTTCTTGCCAGAACAACACTTGTTCTTTGAGAGAAATTTAAAAGCACGTGAAGTCAGTTGCACTTACTGTGTTGTTTGTGTTTCTGGTTAAGATGTGGATGAGTGCCTTGATCCGGATAACTGTAAATTTGGGCAGTGTATCAACACAGATGGGTCTTTCCGCTGTGAATGTCCGTATGGTTACATCCTACAGGGAGCAGAATGTGTGGGTAAGTAGAGCTGTTTCATCTTCCCTTTTAAAAGTTTTCCTGAATTGCTAAGTAAAGCATTAAGGAGCAGTGAGGTTGTTTTATTCTAATGTTGTGGAGTCTCCATCCCTGCTGGTGCTTAAAACCTGCCAGGGAAGGCCCTGAGCAATCTGCTCCAAGTTGGTCCTGCTCTGGCTGGGTGTTTGGCCCAGATAACCTCTAGCAATCCCAAGTTATGCTGGGAGTTCAGATTCTAATTCAGTAACTTAAGTGAGTTCTTGGATTTTTTATTTTTCTGCTTGTACATCAACAACATAAATTTTGTACCTTTTTGGTAAAACCATGTATTCTTGTCTTGATCTAACTGCTTGCAGATACTGATGAATGTGCTGTTGGAAACCCGTGTGGAAATGGAACCTGCAGGAATGTGGTGGGAGGTTTTGAATGCACCTGTGTTGAGGGATTTGAGCCTGGGCCAATGATGACCTGTGAAGGTGAGACTCCCATGTGTCAAGGACTGTTGTTGTTGTGTGCTGAAACAATTCCCTAATTTTGAAAACAATTGAGGAGAGTAAAGCAGCTTTAAAACCAAAATATGGACATTTGGAACAATGTATCTGAACCAGAAGAATGGGCTTCTCCTTCCTAAATCCACCGTGAACTGGAGTATGTTTTCCTGCCTGGAGGTTGGCTGAACAAGCTTTTAGGTGGTGTCTGCTCAGGGGCTGCCCACAGAGGAGAGTGTTGGGGTCCAGTCTCTCCAGAACAGCTCCCAGAAGGGCTCTGTGCTCTATGTGTGGGTTTTGCCTTCCTCCTTGAGTGAAGAGACTCCCTATGGGTGATGAAAATAGGAAATGGGCTGCCTGAGTTTGTTAGGGAAGAAAAAGGGAACAAAACAGAAAATGCAAATACAGTACCAGACAATTACCCTGGTACCCCCAGACTGAATATTTTCCATATTGCTTTGGTGTCTCATTTCAAAAATTAAAATTTGAAAATGCATAAAGAAAAGAGAAGTAAGGAAGATCAGAGTTATAGAAGGGATAGTCAGAAAATAAATTAGAATTTTTCAGTGTGAAAAATGTGGTTGAAGAGATATATGATTTAAATTTATGAAGCCACAAGTGGTAAAGGTACCAAAAATAGAGGGAACATGTTAGACAAACCAAAGCAAACATTTTTATATGCATGGTACGTACTTAAGCTGTGGAACTCCTTGCTGCAGAATATTAGTGAGGCCACAAGTATAAATTGACCTAGAAAGAAATTATACAAATTTGTGTGGGAATCCATCAGTGGAAATTAAGCTTGATAGTTTGGTTGTGGCTTTTGGCTGTGGAAGTCCTTAAACTGAGAGGCTATATCACGGGTAAGATCTCTGTGTACATGGTATGAGGTTTTTTAATATTCATCTTCTCCTGTTAAAACCAGAGAGAGGAGAATGTCCTAGGACATTCTGACACTCTCTTCTGACCTGGCACTGCTGTTCTTAAATTATCTGCCACAATCTATTTCTTTGCAAGCCCATACGAAAAAATACTTCTATTTTTGCATCAAATTGCATTAGTTTTATATACAGTTAGAGCTTCATTCACTTCCCTGTGGAATTTGGGTGAAAGCTCAAATTGCAGAGGAGGAGTTAGCAGAGTGCATAAACATCACTATATAGCAGTACTCAAGTAGTCCAGACCATATGTAAATGCACTTCAAAATAATGTTTCTAGTAAGGATATTGTTTTATGTGATTTAGTTTATGAAGAAGCAGAATTAGTGAACATAGAATTTAAAAATAACCAATTATAAAAGCTGAACCTAGATGTGGAAAAGATATGGTTTTAACTGAGCCGGTATTTTGGCAACATGGATCTGGAAATTATTTCCATTGGCTGCTTCCTGTTGAACATATTGAAACTTCAGGTAGCTGTGCAAACATCCTGGCGTGTCTGGTGCCTGCTTCACAGAAATCCATGAGCAGAACCATGGAGCCCCAGCTATTAAGATTTAGCTCTCAATAAGCTGGGATCTCTGGTATTGCCTGTACCTAAAACCCCTGCACTCAAGTCTGCTGAGTTTTACACAAGTGTTTCACTTTCCCCGTGGTCTTTGTCGCTCCAAATCCAGATGTCAACGAGTGCATCCAGAACCCTCTGCTCTGCGCCTTCCGCTGCGTGAACACTTTTGGATCCTACGAATGCAAGTGCCCCGGGGGGTACGTCCTGCGAGAGGACCGGAGAATGTGCAGAGGTAAAGCTGCTACCAGACTCTCACAGTTATGAGAGAATGATTTCAAGTTCCTGCAGGGGCAGGGCTCTGACTCACTGCACTACTGGGCCAGGATTTTAATCCCAGGAAGTAACCGAGTTTGGGATGAAATTCTATGGTTTGCATTATGCACTTGATTGTATTAGTCCTGTCCTGCCAGTAAACTTACACATCTGCCTAAGTGAGGTCATATCAGATGACGTGGTTTTGTCTTGCACTGAAAATGGGCATTTGGGAGAAATCAATTTGCTCAAGGCTAGTGTGTTTTATGGTTAGTTTAGAACAATAAACGTATGTATAGGGTTTGATTACAATTGAGATTCCAAAGTCAGAATTAACTATTGTGAATTTCCAGGATCATCCCTCTATATAATGAAGTCTAAACCTTGTGTTTTAGATCAGAATGAGTGTGAAGAAGGAATTCATGACTGCGACTCAAAACAGATGGAGTGCAAAAACCTAATTGGCACCTATATGTGCATCTGTGGACCTGGTTATCAGCGCAGACCAGACGGGGAAGGATGCATAGGTAAGTGACACTGAAGTGTTGAAAGTCCTGAAACACACAATTCCTCGGCAGAGCTAAAAATTTTGGATTTAACAAAGTGTTAAGGAACTCAGGGGAAGGATTTCACAACTACCTGCATAATGGATCTGCTGGTGCTGTACACACTTCACTTTGCTGTTCAGGTGTGCACATGTGTGGGCAGTAAGTAGACAATCTGGATGTGGGTGTCTTTACAATCAATTTATGCTGCTCCTGCTGCATAGCTCTGAGGGAAGAAGGCAGAGATTTGGATCCATTGCTGTAGGTTTGTTTAGCTCTGTTAGCATGAATGAGAGTAGATCTGAATTTTTTTTTAAACCATGGGTGGCATTCAGAAGTGCAGCTGTAACTATGAAAAATTTTGAAAACCAGTGAGGAATATATTGCAGAGAAGAAGTAGCAAAACATATACAATATTGTGAGTTAGATGGTTATCTTTCCTCTGAAAATTGAATAAAAAAGACTTTTGAAATAAAATAAAAAAATGGAGGTTTAACCAGGCAGAGTGTACAGCTCAAGAGTTCTATGAAGCCTCTGTAACCTGCATTAATCCAGACTTGATTTTTGCTATGTAATTTCAAAAACTAGATGAGAATGAATGTCAGACCAAACCTGGGCTCTGTGAGAACGGCCGTTGTGTGAACACAGTGGGCAGTTACAGGTGTGAGTGCAACGAGGGATTCACCGTCAGCGATGCCCAGGACGAGTGCCTTGGTGAGTCCCACATTAACACCCCAGTGAACTGTCACTTGGATAGCAGCAGTTGGGGTTGAAATTAAACTTAGAAGTGTACACTGAGGAAACAGACTCTTGAATTTACATGCCTTTGGGAAGGGGCCTTTGTATGTAGGTGCCCTCTTGCAAGTTCCTTCCCGTCCTCACCATAGTCCTGCTTTAGTCTGCTCGGTTGGGGTGACTTGCTATGAAAACTGACTGTTGCATGGTTTCAGTCAGCCAGCTCTGACATTTCTCAGGTCCTGATTTTCAGCCAGTCCTTTTATTCCAGGTTCAAACAGAAACATATATTTTTATAGGCATATTGTAATTTCTTCTCTTCCACCTTTTGCTAAATTTCCTGTCTTTGTTTCCCTTAGACGTCACGCTCTCTTTCTCACTGCTGGTAGTCTTTCACTCTCAGTTCCACAGCCTCAGGGTGAAGTATGCCCTTTCTCTTATACTTCTGGCTAAATTCCCAGTATCTCATGACCCTGTGGAGGTCGTCACCATTAGGATTCTCTGTGATGCACCATTTGTCTTCCAGACAACAGGGAAGGCTACTGCTTCACTGAAGTCTTACAAAGTATGTGTCAAATCGGATCAAGCAACAGGAATTCTGTCACCAAGTCTGAATGCTGCTGTGATGGAGGCCGAGGCTGGGGGCAAAACTGTGAGGTCTGTCCCTTCCCAGGCACTGTGGCCTTCAAGAAGCTTTGCCCTCATGGCCGAGGATACACATCTAGTGGAGCAGGTACTGACTTTCCTATTAAATGCTCTCTTAGACAATGCCAAATTAAGTGATAAATTATGAAGTGTTTGAACAATGGGCGGTCCTAAATGTTTTGGATATTAGCTGAAATTTTCTGAGACTTTTCATGTTGAGATATTCCAGTCCTTTGGGAGGAGGACGCATAGCCAAAGTCCCTGGATGATGAGACATCCATCCCATCTTGGGAGATACTTTGCATGCTTGTTGACTGACAGGCACTCAAATGGGAATTTGCACTCTCACATTTGAGTGTGTTGCAGGTACACCTTAAGAGCTATTTGTGTATGTGAAAGTAAAGTGATATTTGATTTGTGGAGGGTAATAAACGATGAACTCCAGTTGTTTGCTTCCAATTATGGCTTGTTCATTGCATTTGGAAGCTAGATTCCATATTTTTCCATTTAATATTACTACATAATCTGTGTGGTATTTCATTATTTTATGCACAGTGTGGGTTTCTTTATGTCAGGTCACAAGAATCTGTTGGAGCTGTATAAAATCAGTTGTTGTTCAGTTGAGAACTGACCCTCCTTTAATTGCAGATATTGATGAGTGCAAGGTTATTCACGATGTTTGCCGCAACGGGGAATGCATCAATGAGAGGGGATCTTACCGCTGTCACTGCAACCTTGGCTATACTACAGATATAACTGGCACTCTCTGCATAGGTAGGTTTTTCATTAGGGTGCTTGTATATGAAGTTTATTACCAAGAGATGACTTGAAGAGGGAAATAGAAAGATTTTGAAAAATGAGAAAATAAAATGTCATTTGTTGGAGTGCTTTGGGGATTTTTGATTTCCTTCTGATCTCTCCTGAATGTTTGAAAAGCATCATCACAAATCTTGATTATCAGCACTGAGGCATCTGGTTTTGCTTCTTCTAGATCTGAATGAATGTAATGAGTCTCCAAAACCTTGCAATTTCATCTGCAAAAACACAGAGGGGAGCTACCAGTGTTCATGTCCAAAAGGATACATCCTGCAAGAAGATGGGAGAAGCTGCAAAGGTAAAAATCAAGAGAATTAACTGCAGAAACTGTGTTTCACAGACAAAAATGAATGCAAGGACATTTAAATGATGCAAATCTGTCTCCTTGATTCATGTGAATATTTCTACTGAAGATAGTGTAAGTGGTCTGCATAGGATGGGGCTGGTGTTTCAGTTAGTTTTTTGAGAATCTGGATGAACAATAGACCCACAGGTATTTCTGCGGGTTGATGGCAGCTATCTTAAAAGATTTTGTAGCCAATAGTGTATATATATGATTGCTCTTATTTTGGTAAGCATGTTGGTTTAAGCCATATTATTCAGTGATAAATGAATCATAATGGATGCAAAGGTGAGTATGGCCTGCAGTGCATTGTGCTCAGCATCAACAGAATTTTTACCTACTGCATCTGCAGTGTGCTGGATAAAGCACAGCAGTGCAGGAGAGATTTTGAGATGTTCATTAGAACTCCATATGTTTATGTATCTTGGTAACAAAGATCTGACTGAATCCACACAAGTTAGAGCAGCAATTCTTAACTTGGCATGGAGAATGACAGTGAACTTTGTTGTCAGCATTTCCATATTTCTTTTGGAGTAATAGTGTGCTTCAGTGCAAGGCTACTTTCCAGTCTGCCAGATCTTGTCATGAAGATGTTGACTTACATAATAAATGTCTGCTCAGTCAATAAATGGTAACAGCAACTCTCAGACAGATGAGAGTGGTGTCTGATTCAGCACTAGCATGGACACTGGTGTAGCTCCAAAGTCCCATTCATTACATGAGAAGCTTCATGCAAGAAGAACTAGAAGCCAGCATGGAAAGTGAGATGTAGATTCAAAAGGCTTTATTTCCTGTGTTATTTATTTGTAATCACTTCTTCCTGAGTCTGAGGAAGAAAAGTGAAAGATGTTTTCTTGTGGTTTTTTTCAGATCTTGATGAATGTGCAACAAAGCAGCACAACTGCCAGTTCCTTTGTGTCAACACCATTGGGGGGTTCACTTGCAAATGTCCTCCTGGATTCACTCAGCAAGATACAGCCTGCATTGGTAGGTAATGGGGGAAGGTAGACACAGATTTGGGATTTTTTACTGACCCTTATTCCAGAAATAAACTAGGTAAAATCATTTCCCTGAGAAACCAAATGGAAAACCAGGCCAGGTTCTGATCCCAGTCCCCCCAGAGCAGAAGATGCAAAGAGGCCCTCCCTCCTACCTTGCCTTTCTTTCATAATTTATGTCTTTGAAATTTTGCCCTTGCAAGAACCATCAGTATAAACACCAATTTGTAATTCTTGCCTTACCCTTTCTTATCCACTGAGCCAAAAAATAGTTCTGTTTCTGTTCTTGTAGTTCATTGAGATCATGTCAAGGCTTCTTGAAACATTATCCATGAAATACACGTCTGCAGTTGTCCTTTAAACACATACCCACTGCGTCTGTGGAAATGTTAAACTAAACTACTTCCTGCAAAACGTACTCTCTTGCCACCCCTTTACCAGGGCTGAATGATCAGCTTTTACAGCAACAACTACAAACTAACACTGAGGCTTTGGTTCCCTCCAGATAACAATGAATGTGCCACTGAAATCAATCTTTGTGGGCCGAAGGGCATTTGCCAGAATACACCAGGAAGTTTTGTTTGTGAATGCCAACGTGGCTTCTCCCTCGATCAAACTGGGCAGAGCTGTGAAGGTGGGTGCAACACAGGCCTTCTCCTGCTTCCTTCATCTCTCAGCCATGCTGTCATTCAAGGAAGGACCTATGGAGTAAAGATGTGTAG
Organism: Pachyramphus minor; assembly: GCA_013397135.1. NCBI lineage: Eukaryota > Metazoa > Chordata > Aves > Passeriformes > Tyrannidae > Pachyramphus > Pachyramphus minor. The sequence goes on along the minus strand of VYXB01008938.1, from coordinate 34,627 downwards.
ATTGAAGGGAAGGTGTGTATGGAAATTTAGCAACGAGGCAGTATTTCTCTCCATGGGCTGGAACAGATGGATATATTGCAGGATGCTGAAGAGCTGGACAGATAGGAGACATCAATTTAGCCTGGAATGTTTTAGTTTAAGTGTTGTGAGTTCAGTGAACTTTTGTTGAATCCTTCATGGATTTCTGAGGGACTCACCAAGGACAGGAAATCTTGCATCTCCAAGGCAACCTGCTAAAGAGGGAGTTCAAGGGCTGAAGGCTTATTCCTCTGGGTCCCTAGAGCCTTATCCTAGGATAGAGTTTGGTTTGTTTTGAAAAGAGATATCCTGGTATTCCTGGGTTGGGTGCCTGGGTAAAAGCAAGGGTCTGTCTGCGGAGGAGCTGGGACCCTTAAGAAGGCATTGGGGGTACCACACACAGATGTCTTCCTGCTGTCTGCTCCATAGCACAATGCAAAAACTCTGAAAATTGTGGGTGAATGTGAGATTTCTGTGTTTTTCAGCCCTATGTTACTTGCTGTGGAGCCACAAATCCAAACCTAAAAGGCCCAAAGTGGTCTCCCAGCACTGACTGGGTTTTTGGGAGATCCTGAAATATACCTATATATATGATTATATGTAACATACTTTCCAGCATCATTTGAGCTTCTCTCCCAAAACTCAGAGTGTATCTCACTCTTTTAGATGTTGATGAATGTGATGGAAACCACCGGTGTCAGCATGGCTGCCAGAACATAATTGGAGGATACAGGTGTAGCTGCCCACAAGGATATCTCCAGCATTACCAGTGGAACCAATGTGTTGGCAAGTCACTTTTGTAAATTTGTACATTAAAACGCATGTTACCTTTGTTAGCAGCAAGAAGTGAGGGGCAGTGGTGCAGTTTGCCTTTTTTTTTTCCCACCTGATCATAATTTGCTAAGTTCAGAAGTTACAGTACAAGTGTACTCTCCTATGGAAGGCAAAGTAGATGTGAAGCACCCAGTAACCTCTGCCCTGGTTGGCAAGTGTTTAAGCACAAAATTCTCCTTAAGGGTGCTGGAAGTTGTATTGGGTTTGAGGGAACTTGTGTTACTCGAGTATTTTGTGGTCTAAACAAAGGAATTCTTATTCAGCCATGCAACAGGTCCTGTCTAAGAGTGAATGGTGGATTGAACCTGACAGACTCAGAACTACACATTTGGATTGTTAAATTGTAAAATTCAACTTCTGGCCCAAAGCATCTAAAATTTTATTGAAATCTCACTTGGTCTGTGCATTTGCCATTCTTACAAACACCTACAGGAAGGCTTCTGGGTTTAAGCCCTTTGTACAGAATTAACAATTTGTCATATATGAACACATGCTGCTGTCTGTCTAAAGATGCTTCCTTGCAGCTTTGTGATACAATTTTCGAGAGCTTACAAGACAAAACTGTGTTTAAAATGAACAAATGTTAGTCCTCTTTAGTTATGTTAGTTACTAAATGCACTGGTGCATTAAAATGCCTATTTCTGCCCTGTCTAAACTTTGTTTCTATCCCAAGTCTCTGAGCCCTCATAGATGGGGCTGCATGTGCAGATCATTGATGCTGGTTTTCACTTGAGCAGTCACAACTGGGTCCTGTGCAGCAGTCATGAGAAGAGCCTCAATGTCACCAGGGAAAATTACTCTGAGAGCCACAAGTGGGACAAGACTCAGCCAGCACTTCCAGCTTCTTGGACATGGATGGGGCAATCCAGGCAGAAACCCAAAGCTGCAGGGAAAAGAGGCTTGGTTTCCTCTGTCCTCATGGCATCTCTCAGAGCACAGGAGAGCTGCCTGACAGCACATCTTACAGAGTCAGAGGGGTTTTTTTCCACTTTTCTTCCTGATTTTTCTTCTACTAATCACCCAAAATGCAGGAACTAATCTCACTAGTGTTCACAGTCTTGCTGTGAAGTGAATGTATCTGCTCTTGGTGCAGTAACTTTCTGTGGCCCAAACTTGCATTTATGACATAATTGCTTTTAGGTGTGACAAATACTGAAACTTCACTCGGAGTTAATGGCAAACCCCTGCAGGCCTTGGGAACACAGAATTCAGCCTCAGGTTTTATACTTTGTGTTCTCCACATGTTCACATTGTAGTGTTGTAACTGTATATGCTTAAGATGCTTATCTAGATCTCCCGGGTGTACCACAGGGGAAGAATCTCCATGTAATAGGTTTTTCCGTGACAATTTCTTCATATTTCTTGGCAATCCCAACTCTGCAAACAGTTTCTGTGTTTTTTAGCTTATTTAATGAAGCGTTCAGGGACTTTTGATGTTGCTGCAACACATTTAGATAATCACTGAAGAATGCTTTGGTTCCTCCCATTTCTTGTGCTGTGACTGCATTCCCTGCCCAGGCAATTCCATAGTGCACCATGCTGTAAATCAGGCTGCAAGAAGCAAAGTCGTTGCTTTTAAACAGAGAACAAACAGCCACATTGTTTGGAAAAAACCAATAATGCTCTGACTTAGTAGTTATTCTCCTGTAACCTGGATGCTGAGGCCAGAGACATTGCTCTGTACTTTCCAGATGGCATTTCTTGAGTGTGCACACACATGCAATGTACATATGCATTTATCACAGAACACGGAGAACAACAGAACTTTTTAAAGCAATTTGCCACATCAGACCAAAAAAAAAAAAAAAAAAAAAAAAAAAAAAAAATCAGACCAGCTACATTTCCAAAAGCAGTTATTTACAGTAAATAAGTCTGAACTGACCTCAAACCCCTACAGTGCCACACTTGGAAGTTTGGAAAAGGGCTGACTCAGAATGTGGCAATCTATTGTACCTACAGCTGTGTTTATTTTTATTTTCCTACTTGCTCCTGTACCTTACCTGTACCTAATATTTAAATGTGAGTGTGTAGGGAGAAATTTTCAATGCCTGGAAAAGGTGTCAGAGCTTGATTCCTTACTCTTTCTCCTTTAATGTTGAATAGCATTTTGAACAAGGGATTATTGGACCAGATTGTTGGCTGTACAAAGTTTTATTCTTTTCAGTTGTTTCTGGAACAAAAAAAAAAAGCTACCTCCTCTGCTTCTCTGCTCTTCAGAGCATGAGCTGACGTGGCACGAAACATCTTCTGTAGAGTAGCCCAAATGTTGCTGTGTTGTATGGTTGTAGTCATCTCCTAGCGACCGCTGCCCCAGCCAAGGGCGAGGCCAAGCCCTGTTCTGTTCCTGTCCATCCCATGTGGCAGCACGTGCAGCAGCCAAGCATGACCTGGCAGAAGGGGTCACATCTGAGAGTGAAAGTTAACCTGGTATATTCTGCTTCTTTTCCAGATGAAAACGAGTGTCTCAGTGCACACATTTGTGGAGGAGCATCTTGCCACAATACTTTGGGAAGCTATAAATGTATGTGCCCTACCGGATTTCAGTATGAGCAGTTTAGTGGAGGTTGCCAAGATATCAATGAATGCGGTTCTGCACAAGCCCCATGCAGTTATGGGTGTTCAAACACTGAAGGTGGCTACGTCTGTGGATGTCCACCTGGTTACTTCAGAATAGGACAAGGGTAAGGGATTCTCATTTTAAACTAACAGATACCAAGGGGACATAGTTAACTCCTTTCTTTGTAGCGTGGAGCAGCAGAACCAGGAGGATTGTCAGCAATTAAAGAGGGTTAGGACTGGGGAGGTGCTCAAGAGCTGGAGGCACCTGCTGATTTTGGAGATGAGGAGGAGGGTGGGAAGGGGGGGTTTTAATGCCTATTGAAATTTGGTCAGGGCTGGTAGGTTCAATCATTTTTTAAGCTACTGCTTTCACCTCTCCTGCACACCCCAGCAGCCTGCCAAGTCCTCTGAGCTTGACACTTGGGAGCTCACACCCCTCACTGTGATCTGTGGTGTATCACTTGTCTCCTTAAAAATACCCCAACAAAACAAACATTAATAATAACATCCCCTGCCAACTGCAAAGAGAAATTATATTATACAAGTGGTTTCACCCACTGGTTGAAATAACAATTCTGTATTCTCTTATATTCTTGTATGTTCCATATTCTTCTGTGTTTCAAATGAATATTTTTTTAATAAATGTCTGCTTTATTGAGAAAACCAATTTTCACTAGCCCCAGTGGGAGTGCTAGGATAGTGCAACCTATAGGACCAAGAAACCCAAATGGAAAGCAGAAAGATTGTGGCTTAAATTTTAGAAGAGACTAAAACCTTTGGGATGCATTATGAAAGACTTCACTTTTCCGATTTTAAAGAAGTTTCTGAAAATTGGTCTTTTTAAATGTGTTCCAGGCTGGATAACAGAAATTACTAATAACAACTCAGAGCTTAAGCCTGTGTTTTTAAAACTGTTAAATATTGGCAGGTCTCTCTTGGGCAAAGCCTCGTGGAGCCAGATTCCTGAAATGAGAGGTGGCTGTGTTGTGTTTCAGTGAGAATTTTGTCTGTTGACTTCAGCAGAAATTTTTCCTAGGAAATAAATGCAACATAATTTCTTTATTATTTGCACTTACAGTCCCCCAAATTCAGCTTTTGATAAGATCTCTGTCTTGCTGGAATTAATATTGAATTTCTTCCTTCCTCAGACATTGTGTTTCTGGAGTGGGGCTAGGCAGAGGTCAAGGACAAGAGCTTTCACTCAGTGGAGAAGTAGATGACAACTCCCTCTCTCCAGAAGCTTGTTATGAATGTAAAATCAACGGCTATCCCAAGAGAGGAAGGAAACGCAGAAGCACTAATGAAACTGCAAGTGAAGGAGAGGTAATTGACCCCTTTTGGGGGGGAAAGGGTTTGTGGTTGTCTTGTGAAAGCTGGACTCAGAAAGAGTCAAGAGACAATACCTCAGGAAAAATCTACACCCCAAAGAAAATAGGCCAAAGCTGGTTTGGGATGTCAGGTGGTCTGTGTGTGGGCTTTCTGGAGCTTTTCACTGTCATTAGGCAAGGCCCTGTACACAGCATCTATGTCACATCACAAACTGGAATAGGTGCCCACGCAGCTGTGTGGAGAGCAGTCCACTCAGCAGCCAGGGCAGACTCTGGGATCGGGGGCAGCGGGTGTGTAAAACCATTGTGTGACCTCATGGCCAGAAAGGCAGGACGTGCTGATCAGGGTGGATGTGGAGCCTGCCAAGCAGTGCTGTGTTGTGTGTCTGGGGCTGGAGCCCTCTCCAAAGCAAATACAGAGCTCTGGACACACACATTCTCCTGGAGGGAGTCCAGGGCTGCAGCCCTTCCTGGGTCTTGTCCAGATCCTTGCTCTCAGTCACCCAGGTGGCCATCCTGGGGCCAAGGCTACCAGCCTAAAATATAACTGAGACACTGAACACTCTGGTAAAATGTTGTCACACCACCACTACTCTGAGGTAAGTACCACCTGGACTCTCTGCTCATGTGTAGGTGCGAAAGAACTTGCTTTTCCACATACAAGTGCAGGGGATTCGGGAGCCTGTTTGCTGTTTCCATTCCATGCTCAGTGTGTGGTACTCTGCTAATACAGGAAGGCAGGAGACTGGTTTTTCCTAAAAAGTGTGGAGGACATTTGATTTTGGGCAGAGTGAGGTCATAAACTGTGTTTCTTCAGTGTGTTTTACTACTCTCTGATTAGTGCTGGATTTGTCTCAGGGGTGATGTAGAGCTTCCCTTGCTTTCCAAATGAAAACATTACAGCTGATGTGCTGTCTGAAACATTCCCATCCAGTTGAGGTGAAGGGTGAGGCTGCTTCTCCAGCACTCTGGTGCACCTGCAGGCTGCCCTGGCTCCACACCTAAACCAAGAGAATCTTGCAAAACATAAAACTCCCTCCTAAATGCTGCGCCTCCCCCACAGATCCTGCTGTCCTTTACGTGTTGTTGTTCTGGTCAGCCTGTGGCTGCCCTGGCAGAGAGGAGGAGTGTGCCTTGGCTGCTCTCTTTGTAGGAGGTTGGTCACGGGCTCCAAGCACAGACAGGCTTTGTTTGTCAGGCAGCGCGACCCACACGCAGAAGCTTCCAGGTCATGTCTCAGGCTCCCATTACCCCCACAGGGTGCAAACACTGCACTTCATCCTGAGGAGTCCTGAGCCCACAACAGTGGATTTGACAGATGATGTAACAGAACCTCTCTTTTAAAATCATTTAATTAATAATGAAAGAGCTGGGCAAGAAATACACACACACAGGCACATATGAAACGCTCTCTGACAAAGCCAACTAACATCCTTTGTTCTTGTGCAGGATCAGCAGGAGCTGCAGCCGCCAATCAGTCTCGCCAGCTGGGATATTGAGAAAGCAGCAGTCTTCTCCATCAACATCTCGGATCTCAGTAACAAAGATCGCATCCTGGAACTGCTTCCTGCCCTCACAACACTGACAAACCATAACCGATATTTAATTGACTCCGGAAATGAAGATGGTTTCTTTAGAATCAATAAGAAGGACGGGATAAGTTACCTTCATTTCACAAAGAAGAAGCCAGTGCCTGGAAACTATTCATTACAAATCAGTAGTATTCCACTCTATAAAAAGAAGGAACTTAACCAGCTTGAAGCGAAACATGACAAAGACTACCTCAGTGGTGAGCTGGGAGACAACCTGAAAATGAAAATTCAGATATTGCTTCATTAATTCATCCACCAAAGACCAAATAATTAAACCAAAGATAGATAGGTAGGACTGAATATTCCTCCCAATCAGATTCTCCATATCATAGGTACAATCTTACATGAGTACATTTGTATGAAGGAGCACTATTATATTATTACATAAACAAGGTACAGGATGAATACCCTAGCTCAAAACCTCCACTTTCTCAGGCTTTTACGTGTAGCTGAGCTACCTTGATATGTTGAATCTTGAAAACTGGGACTTTTATCATTGGAAGTTGGCCACTGATGCTGAAGACATGTCATCATTTCAGCAGAGGTACAAGAATGTGCTTTCAACTGATGGACAGCTCTATTTTTGTAATTCTTAAACTTCGCTTCTCCAACTACAACTTACTAGGTCAGCCATTTATGATATCCATTTGGTGCTAGTAAATTTTCAACCTAGATTTATAAATGCACTGTAATATTTACACAACTTAGAAGCCAAAATTGCCATTATTCAGTCTAAATACTTCAATCAACCAAAGTTAGCTCAGTAGTTTATCTCAGTTATGCCTATAATACATTACATGTAAATTAAGTGTGTGTATACTGTAATCATGCTATTTTTATCAATGAAGCATTTGTAAACTAGATTAATAATACCCTTAATGTGAGGGTTTGTAATGGTGCTTATAAGACCAACTACTTGTTAACTGTATACACAAACCTGATGATAAAGTTTCTGTGACTTGCCAAAATGCACTGAGGTCAGTAGGGACCATTAAACATTCTCAAAAGTCAGATGACAATCAGTGCCATCCTACACCATGACATATTGTAACGTGTCAAGAGTACCCATAGTCGTTCATATCAACAAGGGTTCAATGTCATAAATGTCACAATAAAACAGTTTGTTTTTTTAGTTTATTCTGTGGCCTTGTGTTCTTGCTAAAAGTGTGATAAACTGCATTCTTACACTTGAGGTGTTGCTGGTAGGGTTGGCTGTATATCTGTCCCTGTGTCCAGGTGATTTCTCCTTGAAGGTGCTGCTGCTGTTCATTCTTCATGCAAAGGAAGAACAGAAGAAATACAGAAACCTTCGCAAATCTAAACAGCAGTGGACCTCTGTCAAGTTGCTGTGTGGCTCCAAAAAGCAAGTTAGACCATTTCCAATGATGTGACCTGAATAATCCTGTCAATAAGTAACTTTGATAGCCAAAATATGTAGAAGTGGATGTTAAATCATTACACAGAAAACACAGTTAAGTGTGTAAAATCTTGTTTGCTAAAACTGCCTTAAGATATTCAATGTTTTTATCCCCACTTCAACACATACTGTCAAATAACCAGGACTGATAACAGAGGGATAATCCAATACCAAGAGCCATTACAAGGTGTAGCTGGGTTTTAATATCAAATGAATTATTTGATGATGTGGGTGTTCTTGTGTCTGCAAACACTATGGTGTATCTTTTAGCAGCAGCAGAATATTGTACTGAGGTTTGATGCCATAAAGTCTGGAAGGAAAAATGCAGCAAGCCATGTCACTGAAACTGCTGATGATACAACACTGTATTTGATAGAGGGAGCACATATTGAGCTATAATAGCTGTGGAAGGGAAATGTATTGTAATAATTCACCACAAATTGTATTATTTTCTGTAATTAGATTTCAGCTCTCTGTGATTTCTTCTGCATAACAAATATAACTATATAAAAAAGGAGCTTGTGCACAGGGTTACTTTGATACTTTTAATAGACTATGTCTGCTTTTTATTTATTAGTGTGCCAAAATGTTGAACATTGTATTTTTTCCACATGTTCCGTAACTATGGAGAGATATAATCAGAACTTTAGAGTTGTAAATGGCACTCCTATTTCAGCAGGTTGGGAGTGATTTTCAGTGCCAGTGTGCACGATGGTATGGTTTATAGTTAAGTGTACAATTTAATTATTTTCTCTCAACCTTTAAACAGAGAGGAACTGTGAAGAATGGTTTCAGAAAGACCTGTCAGGACTCTGTCCAGTAGAGTTGGTTTACATTTAAGCTCTGTGTAACACCGTATGATGCCAAAGGTTCTTTGATTGTGTGCCAGCAGCCCCAGCATTGCCTGCACAGTTCTGCAAATTGCCTTTGTTACACTGCAGAAACAAGAAATCTTGACAGCAGCTCTTTTAGTGATGTAAAATGGAAAGCCCAGTCTTGCTGTACCAATCAGAATGTAAAAATCCATTTTCTTGTGCAATTATTCACCTGTCTCTTTGCAGCAGTGCTGTTTAACTGGTATGTTGGTTTTGCCTGTCAGTTTTAGTTGCTGTATGTATACAATTATTTGCATTAGTTTGAATTTCTGGAGCTTTCTTAGAGGCTCAGTGAAGCACAAAGGTTGCATAACATTGCGTGAGACCTGCAATTAAAAAGTGGTTTGTAACTTACAGTGTGATTTTGAAATAATCTCCTGTATTTTATTTGATAGTGGGATCCCAGAATGACTCTAAGCACTGGACAGACAGAAGTAGAGGTCTTTGTAAATATGCATCCTTTTGCAATTTCAGAATATAGCAAAATGTTTAGTTATTTGAAATAACTGTGGCTTTCCTCCACTGCAGTTGTGCATGTGACTCTGCACAGGTGCATGCATGGATAATAAATGTAATTTTTGGTTAACAGAGATGGCTTGTTACTGTGCAAACCCAATGATTCTCTTGTTGTGTGTTGTAACAGTATCGTGTAAACTTGACAGCCGAGGTGTATTTTGGCAGAACAGGACTGTTTCCACAGTCTCCCTTTTAAGCTGACTTTCAAAGGATCCCAAGTGTTTGCTTTCTTATAACAGGTCCTGAAGGGTCGTACTCAAGTTTTCTCTAAGATAAATATTTTACACTGTGATTCAAGTTCAGCTTTGTGCTTTGGAAGAGCTACTCAGGTCAAGACTTCTCCGCACAGACAGGCCTGAGCTGTTTGGAGAGCAAGATGCCCTGGCTCTTGTCCAGCAGCTGCCTAACCTTCCTGGGCCCAAGTCTGGGCACTGCCAGCAGCACCACGACAGGTAAGTGCATCACAAGGCACCAAACCCACCGCTCTAGACCAAGCTGGAGGTGGTGGCACTGGCACTGCAAAAACCTTCTCACTTTAAAAAATTGACATTGGCTGTGAATGAATTTTTAGGATTCTCCCCCCTTAAACTGACGCTGTACTTGAACCATTAAAGCCTCAGAGTATTCTTGTGGGTCTGATGATTTCTGCCAAAATTAGCAAGGTTAACAGCTTATGTTGTGCTGCTTCTTTCTGAGTAGGCACCAGTCAGGGAGGAAACAGCTTCTCTTACTTCAGTGCTGTGATGAGAAAATCTTGTCTTTTCAGTTCTAGAAGGGAAGCCAGAGTTCAGCAGTGGATGAGGCCGGAGCTGCAGGAGCTGTGTACCCCTCTCAGGGCCCCCCAGCTGCCCTGTGCTGCCAGGTAGGACAGGAGCTAACAGGAAACACCAGCTTCAAAAAGCTGGGATGTCTGGACCCAAGATCTTGTCTACTTCACCCTCTCCCCAGAGCAAGCCTTTCAGATTTTCTGCGTGCAGGAGCGGTCAGAAGCTAAGGCCAAGATATGATGTACACCCGATTAATCCAGTAAATCCGGGTTGGCAGTGTCCTACTAGAGTATTTGCCCAGAGTAAACCCTCATGTTATCACAATCTTGGCAGAATAACACTTGGCTAAAACTCTTGTGTTCAGAAAATCCCAGAGCTCCTAGTTGTTTCCTGTGGCCTGAGTGTTGGATGCCTGCAGAGACCTGTGCAGCCCCTGTGCGAGTTCTTGTGGTTACAGGGCTGTGTGGAGGGGCTCTGTGTGCAAACTGTGCATTGGTGCCACAGGTCCAGGATGTCACATTAACCTGCAGGATTATGCTGGTTCTGGATGCTGTGGAAACTTAAGACAGGGCAAGCAGAAAGCTATAATTTGGGGCAAAATACGCCATCGTCTTCACTAATGAAAATGTAAATCACTGCAGAGGTTGCAGCAGTAGCAAGAGGGAAACAAATGCTGCAGTCATTCAATGGCCCAAAACAACCCAATGCATGTGGCTTCTGCTTCAGTCACATGCACTGGTCCTGCACCAGCCCTGGTGCCTTGTGCTTCTCCTGAGTTGTCATTTGCAGGTCTCCACGCGGGTACGTCAGTGCCCAGCAGCCATCCCTACAGAGGGACAGGAGTGGCCAGAGGTGCTGCAGGTGCCAGGCAGGTGCAGGTGGTTAGCAACAGGGTTCTGTGGTGTGGCCCCCTCACAGTGTGTGCTTCACCAAGGCCACTGGTGCTCCTGGAGAGACTCTGAGGGCCACGCCCGCTCCCTCTGGAGCGGGTGGTGTGCTTTGGTTTGCCTGAAGATGAGACCCTCTTTCTGTGCAGCAAAAGCTTTGAAGATGTTGATGACTTCAGCTCTGACAAATTCCAACAATCTGCCTCTGCTGTCCTTAAAACTTGCCAAATATTTCACACCCTCATAAGAAATGCTTTTGAGGAACATCACACCCAAGCCAACTTCTTGGTTATGAGCTTCCCATTGAGTTCAGGAGAGGAACCTTGAGGCCAAGAGGTCACCAAAGTGTTTGTTTTTGTATTTCAGGCTCTCCATTCTGTTTCTAACTGTGAAGCACAGCAATGGCAGGACGCAGCCATGGAGGCCCAGGCTACCTGACCAGCAGGAGCATGTGGGCAGAGCCAGGCTGCAGCCCCATGGTGGTGCAGGCCAGTCCAACATGTTATTGCTGCTTGTGAGACCTCAACCTGCTTAGACACACACCCATAGAAATGTGTGTGTTCTTTCTGCAGAGTCTAGACAGATAACTGTATCTTGGTACTTCCAGATGAAACTCACACTGTGATAAACCTTTGTTAAGTACCCAGGAAGGGCTTTTTCCCCTCTCTTGGGCTGGGCCCTTCCCTTGCACGGTGCAGGCCCAGCCCTTTCTCTGGCTTGGCTCTCACATCTGCAGGTTTGTTTGTTTATGAGCTTCTCTATGACTCCCAAGGCTGTAGGATGTGAGTGCCTCGCTACACCCTTGTGAGGTCGGGATGTGTTTGTCATCCTTGTTTTACGGGGCAGAATCTGAGAACCAGATGTTTTGGGCTGGGAGAGCCCATAGGCCATGGCCATTCTGCCAGGAGCAATTCTAAAGTATTGAGGTGTCCCTAGAGAGGAGGACAAGGAGCCACAGGGGCTCATCAGCCATGACAGCTCCAGCAGGCAAAAAGCCATGGGAACGGCCCCTGTGCACTAAAATGTGTCCCAGATGGAGCCTGCTGGAGCCCTGGCTGCTCCCCACCCTCCTCAGAAAGTCAGGAGCATGTCCCAGCACAGAGCCCCTGGAGTGGCTCTCCCCACAGGTACCCCCACCCAGAACGCTGCCACTGCAGCTGGGCTCTGCCAGCTTTCCTGGCTCATCTCAGGCTGCTGGATCAACCTGCCTGGAAAACAGGGCTACCACTTAATTTTCTTTGGAGGTTGATTCTTTATCCCTGTCACTCCTGTGTGAGGTGCTTCTGAGAGATTTTTGGGTTTTTTTGGTCTGTGACAACCTAGGAGAAATTACTTTTTTTTTTAAGCAGCCCATCTGGGCCTGTGTGTGACTGTAGCTGCAGTGCAATATGTGATGGAGCTGGTGAGCTCGGACAGGTAGGAAAACTGTCTGGACTTTTTCACTTTGCAGAGTTGTGTATGTGCTTGTAGCTCTGTGTAAATGTGTTGTTACTGTAATCATAATAAATACTAGAGCCGTGAGAAATGTCTATAACCAAACCCAAACCAGGTGAAACTCCCCTGGTTTCGGGTTTCATTACAAACTCAAGATTCAGGCCAGGTTTGTGGAGGTTCATGAACCTCTCTCTGAAGCTGGGCTCAGTTTCAAGCAATCATGGGCCAAGCTTCAGGCAAATTGAGGCCAACTTTTGAGTAAATTTGGAACAAATTTTAGGTGAATAACAGATGATTTATGACTTTAGGTTGAAATCCTACAAACCATGGGCTCTTTGCTGCATTTCAACCTGCAACCAGGAAATCTTGGCACTTTGGCTGAGTTTCACTTTGATTTTGCATTTTAACCATAAAATTAAGACAATCAGAGCAAAGAGGTGAGTCCCAAGACAAACTGTGCAGAAACTGGTTCCCAGTGTGGATGCCCAAAGCCCTGCACCGCACTGAGCACACGCCTGTTGTGCTGCACCAGCACTGAGATCTGTTCCCCCACTGCAGTCAATGCCATGCATGGCCAGCCAGCATGTGATGTGGTTTGTGTTGCTCCACTAAGTCCTCCAAATAATTAAACCTTCCCCAGACTCTTCATTTGAAGTTGCATGTGCAATTTCCATGCCTGGAGTGCACTGACTTTAGGTTTGGCTTATGCAACAAAGATCCAGCCCATACCGTGTGTTCGCATTTTGAGGAATAAATTCAGCTAACAAGGGAATTAAGGAGTAAATTCAGGGAATGGGACCAATGGTCCCCATGCCCATATTGCATTTAAACATGGCTCACATCCAAGCACAGTAGAGAAATGGACTTCCTACCTGAATTGCTGAGATTCAGAGTGATGTGATGCCAGTTCTCCCAGTCTAGAGGTGCCCAACAGCATTACAGGTCTCAGTTTTCAGTGCTGCCAGCTCTGCCATAGCACAGATACCTTAAGGATGGAAAAGAGCTGAAAACACTTCTTATGCAGATTACTTTAGATTCATTTAGGCACTTCTAAGAAATTTTCAGATATAAAATTGTCTTTTTAAATAAAAATTATAAATCATCATTAGACCCTTTTATCACCTGATTCTTTTTGCATACATAAACTGTAGATGGAAAATACTTGAGCAGGAGCTGGATTCAAGTATCAGGCAAAATATGAACAGCTGAACTGGGAATGTAAGTGCTGGGTCTAGAGAAGGTGATAGCACAATTTGCTGTTGCTTTGAGGAGCCACTTGAGCAGCAGGAGCAAAGCCCCACGAGGTTGTTGCAGAGCTGCTCCAGAGACAGCTCCCATGCAGAGAGATCAGCCACGGGCCTGCAGCCAGGCAGGTCCTTAATGCAGAAATGGCATTTTCAAGGCAGCAGTGGTGCAATGGCAGGTGAAGAACCTCCAAGTGCCAGAAGGAAAATGCATGGAATTATGTCCTATGTGAGAATGGATCCTGATACTAGCTGTTGTCCCTTTTTCATTTCTTGAAAATGAAAACAAAAGTCAAATCCAAGAGTTATTTTGTGTTCTAGTAGTCTGGATCTGCCCTTGTTGGGCAGTTACCTTTAGCAGAAGGTAGGTTTGTGTGGTGAAGAGTCACTCTGCAAATGCTTCACTGCTCCAAAAATATGTCAGCAAACTGATCTCTTGTGACCCAGGGTCCTGCTCAGAATACTTGGATTATGTTTTTAAAGTCAAATAAAAAAGATGATGGTTGATCAGAGTAATATAAACTATGGCACGGAAAATGAATTTTGAATGAAATGCACAGATAAATCATTTATCCTCACCAATACTCTCTCTATGTTTCTTATCCCAGTAATTGAGACCATGTGTTGTGCTGCAAACAATAACTATGGGAAATTACTCACAATTCTTCCTTCATAAACTAGGGAAATGAAAGTGATGGGAAGTATGATCATCTTATTTTTTTTTAATGTTAACAGCTCTAAATTATTAGGGTGGGAAGAAAATGTCAATAGAACATAAAAGTGCTTTGTATAGTGTTCACATTTGCTCATACTTTCAAATCCACTGTGGCTTATTAGTTCATGGGAAAAATGACAAAAAGGAATAAAACCCAGAAAATGAATCCAGTATCAACATCTTGCCTCTATAGTAACAGAAATTGTAACTTGTGGGTAAAAAGTGACAATATTAGGAAAAGTTTGTTGGGCAATTATGGTAATTAACCCCCTTCTTTCCCTAGTAAGCCCAGTTTCCCATCAGCCTGACACATTCCTACAGATTAAAGAGTGCCCGTTGCTTTGTCTGCTCCCTGTATTAGGAGCCTGGAGCTGGTGAGGCCCTTAACCTCTGTTTCTAGAGTTTATTGCTCAGCTGTAAAAATTCTCCCAGGGCTGAAACTTGAGAGAAAAATGCCTCTGCCTGGGAGGAGTTTCTGTTCTGAGTTTGGTTTGAATTAGTTCAGCCCTTTTCCTCTTGCAGTAGGATAATGGAGCAGGATTCCCTCTCTCCTTTTTTTTTCTTTTTAAATAAAGTGACCATCCCTCCGGGGCAGCACACATGGCAGGCAGCACTGAGACCACAGCCCTCTCTGCAGCTGTAGCTAAGGTTCAGTGCTGGCTGCTACAGCAGTGTCCTGGCCCTGTAACAAGCCAGACTTCATCCCTTTGCCTGTGCAGATGCTGGCTCAGATGGTGGCTTGAGCCATCTTTGTGCTGAGGCTGCTGAGGGACAGCTTGGCCATGGTTCAAGCCAGAAAAGTCCACTCTTGCTGCTGTTGCTCGAGGGACCATCCCACTGCAATGCAGAACCACCTGGGCTGCACCTGCACAGGACTTCTGGCTTTTCCCAGAGCTGGGTGGCACGAATGGTTATCCTCCTGTGATGGAGACACGGGTCAGCCCCACTGGCAACCAGGCTCACAGTGGAGTATCGGGTGGGAGATTTCCCAGATGAAGGGCTTGGCGCAGGGAAGTTGCTCTCTGCAGACCTTGGCCTGAGCCAGGGGATTCATTTCTAGAAGCAAGAGTGCCAGATCTATTACACTGCTGCATGGGCTGCCTGCAGGGCTGGTAAATCTATTATAACAGTCAACACTTTATGAATGAAGTCCGGCCCCACCAAAGTCAATGGCAAAACTCCCATTGATTTCACTGGAACAAGATTTTACCCTGAATCCTTAAAGTGCCCCTGGGATCTCACCCGTGCTCAGCACAGCCATCCCCAGCTCCAGCAGAGGAAAGGAAAACACAGAGCAGAGAAGGGCCCTGGTGCTCCCTCAGCTGAGCCTATATCCTGCTCAAACAGATGTGCTGAGAATATGACTTTGGCAATACTGACAGGTCTGGGTGTGAGATAGGTGCTGTGCAGCTGAAATGGCTGATGGAGGTACTTTGGCAGAGAAGTGAAACTTCATAGGTCGGTGGAGTTTTGCTCTGAGCCCTCAGAGCTCTCGGAGGGCCAGAGCATAAGTAATAAACAAAAATTTTTATGGATGGAGAGATGTCCCACCTGCCCAGGAGTGCCTTGACCCTGTACCAGTAACCCAGCCTCCAGTCACTTCTCTGTGTTCATTCAATTGATCGAACAGCCACTTGTTATCATCCAGAACTGCTTATAAATCTAAATGTTATTAACATTAGGGGCATCTCACAATGCTTGCCAATGCTTATTTCAATAATGGTGTTATGCTTGCCACTCCACAGATCTGACCTGTCACTTGAGAACTCAAATGACCCATAAATTAACATGTTTTATCCAGCTGTAAATTTGGGCAGGTTCATTAGCTGAAGCTGGCACTATGTCATATTCTGTCCAACCCTTTTACAACCATTTAATTGCCTCCTGCTCATACACTTTCCCATCACCCCAGGACATATGACTTCTAGTGACAATATTTTGCCACCTACAAGTAAGATCAGCTAAGGAAGTTAATTGCTGTTACATAACAGCTATTTCACTGGATTCTTCTTCTTTTGCAAACTCTCCCATACCTTACCATTTGCTAAGCTGACTGAAAGGTTTTCTCCATTTTTGGATTCAAGCAACATTTTTTTCTCTGACAGCTACTTTAGTCACCCTCCCACTGATCACAGGTAAGCCCATCTCTAAATTGTGCTGTGGGGTTTCTGGTACAGAGAGCTCTTTCAACACTGATATTGAGGTGGGAATTCAAATCTGAAATAAGAGCAGTCTGGCACCCTAAAGGCAAGGCGTGTATGTCTAGACAGAGCCAAGGGTCAGTCAGGTCTAGTCCCCACAAGGACAGAGCATCAGTAGCAGCTCCTTCCCCTTTTCTGCAGACTAATACAGGTGAAGCTCACAGTGCTTGCTTTTATTTGGATGGCAGCTAATCCAGCCTCTCCTGAAAGGCACATATGAGCTCAGCAGCTGTTAGACATTTAGCTCATGCTTTAGTTTGGCTGATGCTGACCAGTGGCTTTGGGCTTTACACTTTTACTAGAAGACATTTGAGTGCATATACAGAGAAAGGAACAGTGAGTATTAAAGTTAGCTCATGGCTTATAGTCACTGTGGAAAAAAGTTCCACTGAACAGCACTTGACACAATTTCAGTCAATGCTGTACGAGGGGCTCCTGCCCACTCCTTCCTTTCCTTATGGAAGGAAATTTTTTCTTACTTAAGAAATTGCTTCTTACTTGCTTTTTTTTCCTGAAGTGCTGTAAATGCTTCTTTAAAAAGAAAAAAAAAAGTCTTTCAACCACCTTGTGATGTGATACACAGAGGTTTTTACTTAGAGTCACATATATATCAGGTCGGACTCTGAAAATCGATCCATTATTTTTATTTCCCCTTTTGCTCCTTTGAATGTACAGAGTTTCTTTCTGCTTTTTATGGTTATTTCAGAGATTGCTGACACTGCAGGCATCAGAATCATTGTTCTGGGGAATGAAATAGGGCCCAAAAGTACACCACATAGCCTAGCAGGTGAGCTCCTTCACAGCTTTCCACAGCACCAGGTCCCTTCAGGTCAGAAGAAGCAGGTGGCATAAAGCCAAGTTTCTTTTCAGGAAGGACAGAAACAAACTGATCTATCAACTTTCTGTACTGCATGTTCCAGCATAAGCACCAAACAAACAGCACTTGCTTTTTCTCTTTTACAGAGCTGGCAGGAAGAGACCCTGGGTCTACAGTCTACACTGGGACCTGATTTAACTTACTAGTCTCACCTGATCCTCAAGATATTAAGAAAGAGAACATGCACCTAAGGGGTGGGAAAAGGTGAGCTGTGCTTATGGCACTGGGAGCTTGAGGAGCTCAAATAACAAAGTGGTTTATTTTGAGCAGCTGTATGAAATATATCTTGATGGTAGCTCAGAAGTCTAGAGGTACTTGCAAAGTGTGAGACAGTGAAGGGTTAAATAGAAAGAAACATATTCTATGAAGTCCATAGTAAGTCCATGCAACCCTTGTGGTCCTACTGTCTCTACCTGATTTGGGAAGCTTAATATGTTTATTTGCTCACCTCAAGCAACAAAAATCGCTCTGTCCCACAGAGTGGCAGCCCAGTGGTGTTAAGCAGTTACCTCTTCCAAAATTAATTTATATTTTTTACATATGCCACTAAAATGAGTTTCAGTTGCAGACTGAATAAAGTCATTCTAGGTGGAAATATACGTGGTTTCATATGATAAAATAATGTAGTGAATACAACAGCAGGAGAAAAACCACTGCTAGGACTACTTTCTTCACTGATTACTATGCAAATGAAATACTAAGAAAGATTGCTGGCATTGCAATGTCCAGAGAAGGATGATCTACTGTAAAATAACTGTCTAGCTTAGATTTTGCAGTTTAACATTTAGAAAACTCTTTCAGACAGCAGATTACTACAGAGACGATGAGCTGCTCTGGGAGAGCGTAGGCAGATTTTCAATGAACTCTCCCTGCTAGTTTCCAATCAGTGAATTCAGACTGACTTATTTGGCAATCATTTGCAGATCATCACCAGATATTCATCCTGGTGAATACACCATTGCCCAGAGGAGCTGTGGATGGGTCCCTGAGCAGCCTGGTCTAGTGGAAGTTGTCCTTGCCTATGGTAGGGGGTTAGAACTTGATAATCTTTAAGGTTCTTTCTACCCCAAACGATTCTATGATTCTATGACACTGGCAATTAAAGGTAGTTAGCAGGAGACTAGCTGGTGTAAACAGCTGCAGCCAATAATTACAGCCTGTGCTCATTTCACCACTTCCTGAGTGTTTGTAGCATTCTGAGCTCGTCTAGTGAAGAAAACATCAGTGTGTTCAGGATTTTGAGCTACTGAAGATGTAAGTCCTGTTTTCTTCTAATCTAACCTGTTGTTATAGCTGGAGCAAAGTCTCTCTTTGCAGGTTATGAACCAGTTTGGTTGCTAAAAGGCTATGAGAAGTAAGCAAAGATTCATTCAAAGCTGAAGTTCAAGGAGCAACTCAAAAGAGCCTTCTATCTTAAGAAAAGCCTAATCTGATTTTCAAACACTGAAATGATCTTGTAGGAAAAGCTTCATTTCATCTGTGAAGCATGTGGGGGGAGAGGAATTGCTCTTGGTTGCTGTGCTGTTTGGTTTGTGGGCTGAAAACGGCAAGGGAGAGGGAATGACATCCAATTAAGAATTATATTCCTCAGTCACAGTAAGGCAAGCAATGCTCTGCAGTGCTGAGTCCCAGCTGCTCGCATGTCCTTGGTCTGTTCTCCTGCAGCTGGGGAAGAACCTGTGGTACGAACAGCACTGACAGAATTCAGAGGGCCCTGTCTAAGTTAAGGTTGCAGATTCCCTTTTATTTTTGTATGGTGCATGGCTGGCACATGGGGATTTCTTGCTTGTTTGTGTGTTCATAAAGTGTTTGTGAACCTAAAGGACAGATCACCCTCCCCTGAAAATTAAGCACTCACCCTACAACCTCCTGATCCTTGATGACTATTACATTAGTCAATTTGTGGCTGGCCCAGTAACCCGATAGCAGCGAATTATGGAGTTATGTGGGAACTCTGGTTTTTGGAACAGGCTGATGTTCCCAAGCTCAGCCCCAGCACTGTTAAGGGTGTGTCATCTGTGTGAGCCATTTAGCGGAAAGAGCGAGCTGCAAAGCCACAGTCCCCAGTGTTTTCTGGAGGACAAAATATAACAGCAATATTACATTGAGGTAAGAATGGGAACAAACAGAACTATTTCCTCACCAAGAACTTTTCTCTGCAGTGAGGGACTGATTAGTTAAACAGGCTTTCAAGTGACACTATGTTCCATTACCTGTTATACTAATGATTATTTTAGGTTTAGACATGAGAGCAGATTTGTGTGGACCAAATGTCATGTCTGTACCTTCAACTCCATGCTTAATGGTTTTACAGAATCCAGTATAGGTCACTAAAAAAGATTATTGCATTTTTATGGGATAATGACTGAAAGAAACTAAATCCTGACCTGTGGCAGAGGCAAGTCAGTCCTGGTGTCCACTTACACTTGTGCTGGACTTAGTCTACTGCTAGATTAAGGGTAACTACCACCCACCATCCCCATGTCAGTCCAGACTGAAGGAAGGAGAGGGATGACATCTGAGAGCCTAAGATCTCTCTACGTATTCACTCTAAAAGTAGTTTTTTGTTAAAGCCCAGTCTGAATGCCACTGATTTCAGCAGACTCCCACTGTATTTTTTTAAAATTGCAGCTATCTTCAGTACTTATGTAACAGCCTAGTGCTTCTTCACTCTTTCTAATGCATTCAGACTTCGAATTTACTCTGGAAATTAGAGAGCAAACTGGATTGTGATAGAGCCAAGTAATAAACTGGTGAAGTCATAAACATTCAAAAATTTTAAAAAGAGCAACTTATATGTTACTAAGTGCCAGATTCTGTTCTGCCTTGTATATCTGTGCAGTCTGATTCACTGAATTTCAGGGATACTAGCCTGTGTGGACCCTCACAGTCAGCTTTCAATTCTGGAGGAGATTTTTCGACAGGGCCATTCTGCAGCTAATGGAAAGGTCTGGAATTTAGGATACTTTCTGAAGCCACATAGCAGGGTCCTTTGTCTGTGTAGGTCCCCCTGAATTCCAGGAGATATAATAGTGTTGACGTGTTTTTATACAATAGCAAAAGTGATGGCTTTCATTTTATGCTTATTGATGTAAGTAAACACATGCACTTTGTAAGAAGTGCTTGAATTATTATATGGCTGTGTCCAAGGCTACCATATCAAACACATCTTTCAGAGCCAAGATTCTTGTCCAAGAACCCACCCAAAACTTTACTGTATGAGGTATGAAGCAATAATGGAACCCACTGATTCACCATTTGATGAAACCAGGAGTGCCCAGTATTGCCCAACAGAAGGTTACATAGGGCCCTAATGAAGTGTTTCTCTTGCATAAAAGGGAACAGATGTGGCCAATCTCATGAGAAACAGAGCTGTGACCTGCTGTGAGTTCCCAATGGGCAAAGTTTCCTTCAGATCTGAGAAGTTGCTCCAGCTGAGTCAGAATATTCCTCTGGTACCACTATTCCTCTGCAGACTAGATTTCTAGATTCAGATCTGTGTTGCTCTAGGCTACATTCTACCATATTTCATTCAGTTAATGTATTGGCAAAATGTCTTCAGATTTTGCAAACAGTTGGAAACCTGTTAGCTGAGAAGCTCTGCTCTATGGACCAACAGAAACTGCTCAAAACTGGTTCTGTCCTTTGGGCTTCTGGTGTACCTCACACAGAGAACCTTGTCCCTGTGACCAAGTTTTGGGTGACAAGAGAGATTGTGAATCTTCCTGCTGTTCTCTGAGGGAGAACTGGAATTGTGTTTGCTCCAGAAGTAACTCCAGTGGCAACAGGGTGAAGTAGAGAGTGCAGTCTTTGGACTGACAAATAAGCATAAAAATGGCTTTTGTGAGCTTGTACCAATTTTAACAAGAGGATGTGCTGCAGTGAAGGGGAAGTAGGCTTGTGATAGCCACAGACTAGGTGAAGAGTGGAGAAATACTGACATGTTTGTTGATTTCTAGACTGATCCCTGCATCTCCTAATGAACTTGGACCAGGCCAGACATGGGAGCTTAAAAATCCAAACAATGTCTTGAGCAAACAGTACAATTAGTGGTTGTGCACTGGGGTTTTTTTGCATTGAAGCAAGCAGCATGCTTCCATCCATTGCAGTTACTGTATTTTGATGCAAGTGTTGCAGGGAATCCTGGTGTCCACGGCCAGAATAAAGCTAATTAGTGTGACAGGGCATGTTCCCACTGGAATTCTTGTTTCCTCTCACCCCATACTAGAGTCATTTGCTCAGTGGTATTAGTTATTCCAAGTTCCAAACCAGATTTTTATTAAAGCTTCCAGGAAAGCAAGAGCACTGTGGATGTCCACAGGGCTTCAGTATCAAAGCCACAGAATAAGATTTTAGATGGAAAAGGCCCATCAGGTCATCTACTGAACACACCAGCCAATGCAGGGCTGTTCTCTGTGGGGTGCCTTTTCCTTTCTTTGTCTGCATCAAGCCAGAAGGGTTTCTACAGCTTCTCTGGGGAGACTATGACATAGCTGACTACTTCGTGCCCTTAGGAATAACTTTGAGCCTGTGAAATATCAGAAGCATTCTATGTTTCATTTTGATGGAGAAAAGGGACTCTGAGATAAGGTCCCTCAGTCTTATGACTATACTGTATCTCAGATGTAATTCTATATTAATGACTTCTTGTATACAGATCATATGAGGCCAGTGCTGTGTCCCACCCCACAGCTGTCTCTTCCAGTAATTATTCCTTAGACAGATTTTTGTCATCTCTCAGTAGTAAGCAGTGCACAAATCCTGATCAATTGCATTTCACTTGGCAAACATTCAGAATTTGCCCTGACTAGTGTTTGAAGTGTTCTGACTCTCCTTTTAATTGTGCCAAAGTTCTTTGGCAATTTGTGATCTCATGTCCCAGAAACACATAAAAAACCATAATTCCAACATATTTTCCTTAGGTGAATTAAAACCACTCAACAGATGTTTACTAAAAACAACTGCATTTATAGATAGAGGACTCTTGACAGCTATTGGTTTAATTCTTCCAAATGTTTTCATTCAAATCCCTTGGGCACCTACTGTTGACCAAGCATAACTTTCTGGCATCTTGATCTCTTGCAAGGCAATGCTCCTAGCCAAATATATAAATGTTCTTTTTGACCTTGAGTATTGGGCATTAACAAACATGAATCCAATAAAATACTTCCATAGCTATTAAAATATGCAGTCCTATGACTTTTCTTGAAGACCTGTGTGCATAGAAACTGTTCAAGTTGAGTATGGAGATAGTTTTAAAGCAATGCAAGTACCCTCAGTACTCTGATGAGGGTTGTATTGGTTTCACAGTTCTCAGCTGCTGAAAATTATATTTAGCATGCTGGATAACTTTAAAAATATTAGTTATAGAGCTGTGGAAGGCCATGATTAATACCATTTGGTGATTGTTTGAGTTGTGCTTCACACAATGAGCAAGGATTCAGAAGAAGCCTTTGTCTGACTGCCACTTTGGCTATGGGAAGAGGGGGGAAATCTCAATATCCAGCATGTCTTTGTTAGCAGTTGGATGTAATTTTCTTTTGTTTAGCATTTGCACAGTTCCCTATGTAATGTAGGAATATAATAAAGCTTTGCCAGCAATGCCACCAGACTTTGGGAACATGCACAGACCAGTGAGACCATGTAAAATACTTTTATCAGTAGAAGAGGCAACTTAATAGACCTATGATGGAGTTGCACCAAAAAGGTTTTCCCTGGAGTATTGGCATATGGTTTATAATGCTAAGCCAGGAGTTCTGCTGTTAATGTGATTTTGATTCTAATGCCTAACATGTAAGCACTTTCGTTTTGCACCAGTTAAATACAGCTTAAATAATTTCTCTACTGTTCATTAAAAGTGAGCAAATTTCACATGAGTTTTTCAAGCTCCTATTTAATCACCCTACCCATTTCCTGCTAGCTGATGGCACACCTGGAGAGGAAAGTTTAGCAATCCAGAAGGTAGAGATCAATGAGCAAAGGCATGAGGAGAAAAGGTTCTATCCAGGGAGGTCCTAAGGGGGTAAAAGACACAAGTTAAGCCTTAGCTTTTTCCACACCTACTCTATTCACAGTCACAGTATTTGTAATAAAGTCCCATATAATTTCTAACCTGGGTTAGTATCTACAATGTAGTATCACGATGAACAAACCTACCACAGGCAGACAGGCCTGATTGTGATGTGACATCGTTTTTGTTGATCTGTGGCTCTAGAGGCACTCAGTGTTCTCCAGTACCTCAAATAAACTGGAGACTGGAAGAGTCTCTGCCCATTTTCTGGGCAGATGTTGTCAGCACACAACAACACGTGTTGTTGTGCACCAGCTCAACAGTGGGATAAAGTTAAGTCTTCCAGACAACCATGGCTGTGACTTTCCATGAGTTTCTTCAGCCTGAATGCCAGCTTAAACAGATCCTATCCCTCTCCTCATCCAGCTGTTCTGTTCTTTTGGCGGCTACTCAAAATGTCTTGGAATAATTGCAAATGAGTAATAATGTTTCATTTAGCTTGTATGCAGCCCTGGCATCAGGGATCAATTGCATGCTGTAACATACATATAGCCATGCCTTGGACATGTGTTCTGTACATTTGAATAGCAAACTTCACGAGTAGGGGGACAGAGGTAGAGTCCAGTTTGTTATTATTGTTACTAATGTAGTTCTCATAGTTTTAAAATCAACTTCATTAGCAGAAAATGATGTAAAAATAAATAGGCAGGTTCTGTTGGCAGGTAGGTGGCCAGGAGCAAAAAATCAAAAATCCTGTTTTAGGAACCAAACTACCTGGAAGTGCCTGAGCTATGCTTTTCTGCTCAGTTCAAGCTCTCCCATAAATGCTAAACATTTCAAAGGTCATCCAAATAAAAAGTGAATGCAAACAGAGGCTACTTTCTCCCACAGAGCAGATCTCCAGCCTGCTCAAGATACAATGGTGAAAGCTTGCCTGTTTTGACTATTAGTCAGATTACTCAGCTGACATTTGGGAAAGTTATGAACAGCAGTCTGGAGGCTCTTTGCAGGTGACCCGGGGTGGGACACAACATCTGTCATGCTTCCAGAAATATGAGGCCCTCTTTAAAACCACTCTTAAAGCCTTTCTTGGCTAGAAACTGATAACAAGATGTACAGCGAGGAATGATTTTCTGACAAAAATACCAGTACCTTGCTGCCTCCCTGGAGCAGCAGTTTGGCTTCTCATTTGGTAGCAGTCTTCCAGGCAGCGAGGTTTATCCAGTTTTTCCTGGAAAACTTTTAGTAGCTTAATTGATATGATTAATATTAAACCCCAACCAACCAGTCAGAAAAACCCTCACCAAAATAATGAAGTGGGAGCACTGTTCTTATTCAGCCACTTCCTCTTCACATCTGGGGAGGGCAATGAGTTCTCTGTTGCTGGATGCATGATTTCCTGTCATTGTCACAGCTCCTTTTTCAATTTTCTCACATTACTGATGCCTTAATGCAAGTTGAGAAGAAAGGTAAGAACAGGATTGAAATATCCTACTTTATCCCCTAACAAAACATCTCCTCCTTCTCTTTCACTGCTTCAGCCTACGTATGTTGCTAAGATACAGCCATAGATAGGATGAACACTAAATTTCTGCAGAATTTCAATGGCCTGAATTACCTGTAATGCTGACAGCTTGGCTCCCTGCCAGTAATAGCTGCGAAATGGAAACGTAGGAAAGTGAGACTGGTGTTTTGTGTTTGCTGCTGTGAAAACCTGACAAGGGGGGATTCCTTGATGCTGTCCTGCACCCTAAGGCAGGGTCCCTGTAATTTGGCAGTGACCAGAGTGTAAGCTGGGCAGGCAGGGAGGCTGTAGGCAGGACTGAGGTGTGTTAGCAAGGCAGCACTGGATACTGTACTCTGCCATGCTTCCTAGACATGGCACAGTTAGTTTAGCTGCAAAGGAAAGACGTTTCCTTCCAACTAAGACACATAGTTATTTTGTCTTGGACACTTGGAGGCAACCTTTCAGACTAGGAATCCATAAACCACAAAATACTCATGTTAAAAGAATCTGGCCAAAGATGCTACATTCATGACTGTTTTTTCTTTTTCCTCCTACAAAACGAAAGCAAACTAATTCCTTTGCTATAAACAATAGTAGATAAAAGATAACTTTCTTCAGCTCAAGACTACAAGCAATATTAATTGATACAAACCTCTTGTTACAAAATTTACCATTCAAATGTTCTCTACAAGCCAAAGATTAATATAAAATTTTTGTGACGTAATGAAAAACCCCATCAAAATCTAAGGGGAAACAAGTAAGTAGGCATATAGAGCTCACATATGTTTGCTTAAACATACTCTACATATTCAAATACAGTAGTTACTTTCTGGATGAAGGCTCTCAATATAAAATTAATCTGTCAGTTTTTCAGACTTGGCAGGGTAAAAGGCTTTCTTGCTGTGTTCTGAGTAGGGGAAAAGCATCACTTCAGTGGTAAAGAGCTAAATAACCACAGTTAATGGAGGGAAAGTTTAGGAAAATAATTACGTAAATTCACTTCAGACCTGATCCTGCAGCTTTTAACCATGCAGTGACATTCTCTGCCCAGCAGCAGACCCAAATTTACACTTTGCAGAATCACATCCTTACTGAGGCAGGGATTGCCAAATAGCTGTTAGGGAGGGAAGCGCCATGTGTGCCAATTCCAGAAACCAGGAAGGCAGTACACTCTGCCCTGTATTTTCAGGCTTTTTGGTAACTTACATAACTAGGTGCAAAATACTTAGTTTTATTTCTGGTTCTTTTCTTTGGAAGTGCAGTCATGTGCAATCAGGTGGAATAAGTGTGCTGATAATTTTCCTTCAGAAATTGTAATGGTTAGTGATGTGGACACTTTTCTTTTTAGGCAGAAACCCTGAGGCACTGAAGCAAGCATTCACTTTTCTTGCACTTGAGGTCACAAATTTATGCAAGTCAAAAATGTTGAGCCTGCCAAAAACATCATGCTACACTCCACCAAATAAAAGGACACTGTTATTCTTACAAGGAAAGGTTTGACAGGACAGGAAATAGGCAGGGTCATAGAAGTTTACTTACCAAAACTTATTTAACCATCTTTAAGCCAAAATACAATGTTAGTTATTAAAAAAAAAAAAAAAATAGAAGGGGGGAAGACAAATACAAGAGCTCCAGACTATGTTATTACAGGAGTAGCAACCAATACAGAACTAGGGAACCTTAGTAAAAATTTACATAGTTCAGGATACTATATGTCACCTGCCCTTACTGGGTTAACACATACTAAGTAAGTTTTAATTTATATCCTGAACTTGCAGCCAGAGGCATCTGATTTGGAAAATCCAATGCAGAGTTTACCAGGCTACACATCAATTTCATTACAATCCAATCCTTAGGTAGACTGCATTACACTTAAAGGAATGGAGGAAGAGAGAGTAAGAAAAGAGTGAATATAAAAGATAGGAAAAATGTTGCTGTTCATTACAATTTTCCATTTTTGTTGAAACGCAGCAGGAGAGCAAAGCCACAGGCTTCTCTACTGCTCTTGCATGCCAGGAGGGATTATGCAAACACTGCAACCACCCAAATCTTATTTAAATTATAGTCATTGTTCCCGCTTTAATGGTCATACTTTTGCCTGCTTTCACTCAAATATTGCTGCATCTTGCTTTCCGCCAACATAGTCCCAATGGGAGTCATCAACTCTTAATTACAGATGAACAGATCTTTGAAAAATACCTCTGGAAAAAAAGTGGGAAAGAAAGCAAACTTTAAGTGCCATCTAGTGGCTGATCTAAAAAACATGAAATAGATCAAAAAAATTCCTAACATGCCACAGAGTAATATAACTCTTGGTGAACTGAGGAAGCAGGGCTTAAATGCCACTAAAGACCAGGTTAATACTCTGGGGGGGAAAGAAAAGGACTAAAGATCAGCAGTATCACTGCCATAAATTTTAAGATTTGTTGTTCACAAGTGGAGATTTCAAGGAGTAGGAATTGTATAGGGATCATGTTTCTTCATCAGGCATCAGGTTGAGTGAGTATCTTCTTCCCCATACTCACGTTAGAGGGTGAGTTTTATAAGCAAGAGCAAGGGTTTCTTAAAAACTACCTTCTGTGACAGGTACTGTTCTGTGCCTCCTGTGTATGTTTGCCAGATACCAAGATAATATGCTTTTGTACTATAAATAATATTATAGGAAAAAGGGAACATTAAAATACATAATTTGGAGGGTATTGCTTTTTGTATTAATGAAATTGTGGGACATTACATAAAAAAAGGATGAAGAGATGTAGAGCTTGGTTTGAACCAGAAAATAGCAAATGCTGTTGTAAGAATTCTCCATCCACTACCAGTACAAAGTTTCTACAGATGTCAACGAAGGCCTTGGTTTGCACTTACTATATAGAAGTTATTTCCAGATGAGTTGTTATTTAGCTCAAACACTGTATTGTTTGCTCCTAATATAAGAGTGGAAAAACTGGCTGCTTGAAGATCAGCTAAGGATCAAAGTCAGAATTTTAGCTTTGAACAGAAACACACGTATTTGGACAGGTTGTAGAAGATGTAATAGTAATCTCTTTACCTTTTTCAGGGGTCAGAGTAGGAAGTCATATTGAAATGTATGAAATGGGCTCTCAGTGTTAAATCCTGAGCCACATGGAAGACAGATTTCAGAAGATTAACACAAACTGGAAAAACTGGCCCTTTTAGTTCAGGTGAGTAAAATCAAATAATGAAAATATTTTTTAATTTATTGGAGTATAATCAACACATAAACAACACATTTTTATTGTTGAGGATCAAACATCAACTGATCAGCCAAGCCAGTCATGCACATTTCCCCATTATGCAAATTCACTGCCCGTAAAAATAGACAGGAGGATATAGGGAAGCAGCAATAAAACTAGAAATGTTTCTATGCAGTCCTAAAATCCCACTTCTGATTCAAATGAACATTTAGAAACCGTGTAACAAAAAAAAAAAAAAAAAGCATATTCAAGTAATTTTCAGTTCTTCCCAGTAGAACCAAAGCCACCTTCCCCACGATCTGTATCGTCCAGAGCCTGAAAGACATCAGTTAGGATAAGCTGGTTTAGTGCCTTTACTTGCTTTTTGTTTCTATACAACAGATATTGTCTATCATGGAGAAAGGTACATTTACATTTAACAAGAGCTATAACTGAGAAACCAAAAAATTTTTATGAGACACTTTGGAATACTTTCTGCACAAGTTTAAAGAAATGCCACATTGTGAGACAACCATTTCTAGTACAGACTGAAGCGTTTCTCAAGTACCTGTTAACTCTGAAAACTATGCACCAAAAAAAAAAAATCCACCTTTGCTCCCTAGGGGTGAGCAAAGAACCAAGACTTTCATTCAGGCAGCACTGTTGCTATGCAGTTCTAACACTGAAAGTAATTTTAGAAAAGTATTTATCTCTATAATAAATTTCATCTTATATAGAAATATCTTAAACTATTAATCCTTGAAAATAAAAGAAATATTTTCTTTTGGCAACTTACTTCAACTTCTTCTAGCTCAGGATAATAAATGCGTTCACAGATGAGCTGGGCAATTCTATCCCCTTTTTTAACTGCAATGAAGTTAAAATATTATTAGTTCCTTCAAAAAGAGTGAATAATCAAGACAGAGTTTAGACAATCACCTTTCAAGACTATCAGAACGTAATAAAAGTGAAAGCACTTATTTGAAACTTAGTTAAGCAGATGTTGACAGCCTCAGAAAACTACAGGTACAGATGAACTTGTGCTTAGTCCTTTTAAGGCAAAGTATCAGCAGCTGGACCAGCTCAAGGCACTTCCTGCTGCCATCCTCTGGCATCCTAAGTGTCATTAAGCCTAAGTAGTGCAGAGATAGGTTAGAGATCAGAAGGAAGTTCTTGACAGGGAGAGTGATCAGGCATTGGAATGGCCTGTCCAGAGAGGTCGTGGATTCACCGTCCCTGGAGGTTTTTAAGATGAGGCTGGACGTGGCACTGAGTGCCATGATCTGGGAATCACAGTGGTAGTGGATCAAGGGTTGGACCTGATGATCTCAGAGGTCTCTTCCAACCCAGTTAATTCTATGATTCTATGAGATGGAGAGACAGCTGTATGTATAATGTGGTTCCTTTGGTGAACTAGACCCAGGAATCTGGGGGGAAAAACCTGAACTGATAAAAGGAAAACAGGATTTCTCACTAGTACCTAACCTGGTTCACAGAACTTCCCTAAGAAGCTTGTGCTGTGAAGATGCAGAACAGGCCACACTGGCAATATTTTAAGTGGGCACTGAGGCTTAAAACTGACTGTTTCCAGAGAGACAACATGATAAAGTCCTATCTTTATTAGTTTCCCAGGATCCTGGAGAAATTTTTATCTCAAATACTGCTTGGCTGAATTTTCTTTTTTTCCAGAGAAATAAGGAAACTTAAAACAATCTGCACATCAGTACACATTGTGAATCTAAAACTTAGCTAAGTAGGGGTTTTTTTGGTTTGGTTTTGTGGTGGTGGGATGTTTTTGGGGGTGGGTTTTTTTGCATGCTGCTTAATTTGCCACAAGTGGAATCTTTTTGTATCCCCTTGACATTATTAAGTATCTATGTTTTTGTTAATTGAAAGAAGAAAAATGTTCTTAGCTAATTCTAACTCTGCATAAACTTTTAAAGAAAAGGTTAGTTTCTCATTCCCAGTCAGATGGCTGAAAACAGGCTCTGCCAAGCTCAAAAATTACCTTCAAAAGTCTCCTTGCCAAAGTTGAAGAGTACTACACCAACATTTCCCCTGTAATCCTCATCAATAACTCCAGCTGTCAGGAGAAAGAATTTAGAGGGATAGCCAGTTAATAAATGTCAGCATATTAGATTGCTAGATTAGATAATGTTTAGATTAATATATCATCACAGTATCTCATACTGACATCCTTTATACTACTCATGCACAATTAAACAATATATATGCAAATACTGAGACTCTAAAAATGCTAATCAGTCTTGCAAAAAGAACTGAAAAACACCATCACACATCAGGAAGTGTTTTACCACTGTACTACTAATTTTAGTTGTAATACCCCATCTGAAATCAAGACAGCTGGACCAACTTCAGGCTCCATTTGTTCTGCTAACTTCAGCTCTTTGAGTGTCAAGCAGAAATCTGTTGTTAACTTTAACATTTCCTCTGAGAGCTATGGATTTACACAGATCCAAATCCTGTGCCTCTGGCAGGGTAAGAGAACTGGAGCTTTAAGAAACTGATTGTCATTCAGCTGTATTTAAGTATCATGGCTGAAAACTAGCTTGCTCTTATATTTTGTATAACTGTATTAACTACATAGTTCAGAAGATTATCTACCAATGCACATTAATATAATTATATTTCTTTGGAGTTTTTCTCTCAGATACAACATTTCCAGTAGAAAATCTGGAGTTTGGGCCTCCCTGGGGATGCAAGTACGTATTTTGAAGTCTACTCAGAATAAAAAATCAAATATTAAATTACATGCCGTTCCAAGCCATTTCCAGATTTATAGAAAGTACAACCCTTAGAGATTATAAACACCAGAGGAAATTGTATTATACCTTGAAGTTTTAATGTTGAGCCACAAGATGCACACCTAAGAATAGCAAACTGTTTTTTTAATTAATTTCCTTCAGCTGTGCGAAAAAATTGCAGTACCTGTGATCCACAGTTACTGTACAATCTCTGCACTACTTCCCAAGTTAACTTGCTGGTATTTAACTGATGCACAATTGCTTAAAGGGATCCCAGTTACAGAGCACTGTCAAAAATAACAGTGAATGAAACATAGGGGGTGCTGTGCTTGTACATTTTCCAGAAGTGAAAACATTATTCCAGTGCTTTCTATCAATATCATTGCTCTACATTCTCTGTGTAAAAAACTATTTTTATGTTACTGATTTGAGTCAGATCTTACAGTAAACTGAAAAGAATCACACAGAGATGTTTAGTCAAAATGGAGAAAGCAGCATATAAAAAATCATCTTTAACAGCTGAAGCAAAAAATAACTCCTATGGCAGGCATTGCCTACAAAAGCATGATATGGTTACTGTTTTAAAAAATCAGTAATAACTTTATAATTCAGCAGGTTTAAAAATAATTATGATGCACTGGCTTTCTGAGGTGTTACCCAGTCATCTCCTTTTGCCAGAGTACCCCTGAAGCATTATTTATTTCCACATATTACAGTGTGAAATTAAGGAACTTCCGTGACCCGTATTTACAAAGTCTTAATAAAAATAACAAAAGTCTTACCACCAACATCTATGAAGTGCTTTGCAGCTAAACCAGAACGTGGTGCTAGAAAAGAAGAATTTCTCTGTAAGTGTAATAATTTATTTCTTTTAAAAGACAATATTTATAGGTTATATAGAGTATTTGCATAGTTGTGGCAATAAGAATTGCTTCCACAGTCTAAAACAAACATGATTTTACAGGAATTACTGTTAGAGTTTATACATATATATTACACAAAATAACAGCTGCTACAGGCTACAATAAAATTGCAATTTTTAAGTGATATAAGCATATCTTTGTTTAGATCAACAATTGCAGAGTAGGTTTCTCCAAGGAAGGCAACAGGAACAAAGACTGTCCAGTCTTGGTTTATTTTGGGTGACTATCACTGGTTTGGCATAATCTTGAAAGACTATGAGGCCAATCCATTTAAGTTATGATGGAAAACAATATTTGGCAAGCAATTTACTACACAGTATTTTACACAGACGAATTATGTGCGGGGGTTTGGGGGTTTATTTCCCTTAGTCTACTTTGATGTCACTCTTCAAAATTTTCTTTGGGATAAGAGAAAGGTGCAAATAAAAGGACATGGCAAACTCTGATCATGCTCTTCCACTGGAGTGGCTATTGCTTTTTTAGTTTATGAATTCATACATAATTCATAAAACAAACGCACAAAATAAACAGAATATCTCGTAAGGTTCTCTCAAGTATTCTGTCACAAAAAGTAGTCAAATTCTGCTTCACTAGTATTCTTAATTTGGGGTTAATTTTTAAACATCCAGGGATATATTTGCTGTATGTTCATTACCTATTGGTCTTTGTGATTCAAATTCTGAAACTGCAAAGAAATAATGAGCTATTGCAGAGCCTCTAAAGTTGTATGTAGATTATGCCCATTTTTGCTAATCATCTTTTTGTCCCTTGACATACACCAAACTTCAAATGTGTTTGACAAGAAATGTGATACGAGGCTTAATAAATCACACAGCCTCGTGGTACCTCTTTTTTGTGTAGACTAATTCTGAACTCTGAAGATGGTGTCAAACCTGTTCTAGAATGACTCTGCAGCCTTTTTTTAGAGCTTCTTTACTTACCTACTCGGCCATAGCACCCAGAAGGAAGTGCTATTTGAATGTCTGTTTTCACTACAGCCTTTTCCATGGGTGGTATCACACAGTCATAGGCACTACATTAAAGAAAGAAACACTAGTTTATATAGAATATTTTTACAATTTTCTTCCCTGTAACTTAAGGTAAAAAACTGGCAGAATTATTCCGGCTGGGAATTTATAAAATTGAACTTATACAAAAATATTTACAGATTTGCAAAATCTAATGCAGATCCTAAAATACAAGATGTTCCAATTTTGACGGTGCTAGTTTATAATTTCAGAAGTGTCATTTGAACAGCATAGTCTTACAACTGCCAGTTTGAAATGTTTTTAACTGGTAAGATAGACAAAAAGTACAAGTTTAATTTTAAAGTAATTACTAGGTGAACGTGGTTGTGCATTTTTTTGTGCAAAAGCAAACTTAACGGATAACACACTCTCTGATTAAGCTTTCTACAGCAAATCAATTAATTGTAATCAAAAGTAATGATCTATTACGTTAAATTTTAGGCAACAATGGTTTTTTCCTGAGCAAACTGACAGTTCACGATTCACATGATTCTACTGGGAACTACAGAGATTTTAAGAACTTGCTGAAGATACCCAGCTGGAGGCTTAATGAAAGGCAGTGGTGACAACACTTGTTATATCTTGACCTTGACAAGGAACTGATTTCTAAACACTAGAAAGCACTGAAAAGTCTTTTATAAAACAAGCCTTTTGCCAGGTCTGCAGTGCACCACTGGAACAAGAACAAAGCAAAACCTGGCAGGACAAAAGGAGTACCAAGAAAAAGGGTGCTGAGGCAACTCTTCAGGAGGGAAGTCAGCTAGGTGAAGGAAGAAAAAGACAGGCTGATTAAGTAATAGGAAAAAAGAGAAGATAGAAGAGGTCACAGTGAAGTTCAGATGTACCTAGTGATTGAACTGCATCCTAGAAGCACTATGCAAACAACCACAAGCTGCAGCTATTCCTGAACATAGCAAAACCCATTGAACAATGGTTATAAATTCACCAAAACCTAAGTCTGTATATGGTTTCCAGCTAAGAGCATTATCAAACTGCCACAACTTCCTTGGCCGCACCCAGCGGCCAAGAAGAAAGCAGAAAAGCACAAGGAGGGTCCACGTGCACTGCCACTTTTGTTTCAATAGTGAGCCACCTGGCCAATGCTGGCACCAACAGCAATTCTGGATGACGTGTCAAGCCTGGCTTTTGGCCAACGACTGCATCGCCCTCTGATGAAATCAGTGATGCAGGACGGCTGGACCAGAGATACCTGGTCACGAAGGACCAGGGATGGAGGAGCAAGGGAGATAATGGCCAGGGCAGCTCTGACCTCCTCTCCTGCAGGGCCAACGAGCCCCCCGGGGGCTCCGCTCAGCAAGAGGCCACTAGGACCCTCTCAGCCGTCGAAGCCCCGCACCCCCGGCACCACCACCCCCGGGTGCGGCACCCTCACCTGTACAGATCGTAGCCCGCAGCCCGCGCGGAGCCCCTGGAAGGGGCGAAGGCATTCTCGGACAGCTTGGTGAAGCGGAGCCGTGTGCTGTGCTCGCCGGGCCCCGAGCCCTTCTGCCTCTTGCTGGGGGACGGCTGCGGCACGGCCTCAGATGCGGGCATGGCTAAGGGACGGGGAGATGCCGTGAGGGGACGGGTAGAGCCCGCCAAAACGCGGCACGGCCCACTGCGGGAGGAGACGGGGGGGGGAACCGGCCAGTCCGCGGCCTTTCCGTGCGCGGCGCACTCCCGACACAC
>VYXB01008937.1:74813-176367 GCA_013397135.1 Pachyramphus minor | reverse complement strand
TATATATATATATTTACAGTTTCATTATACTCTTTGCAATAAAATAACAACTTCTGTCCTACAAGGGCTTTTCAAATACACAATTCACTAACAAGCAATAAACTGAAGGATAAGTGTTTCTTTAGAAACTGATCCCACAATTCCTAATAGAGAATCTAGGTCGTGGTGCAGAGCACTGATCTGGAGGTTCACAGATTTCCAAGTTAGCTGGGTCTTATCTCTTCCTCCTGAGGCTCAGGCTCCCAGAAACACACCTGAGCACAGATTGCTTTCCCAGTTCCTCTTCTGTGGGACTCTGCTGTCATGACCTTGAAAACAGTGCTAAAGCTGCCCAAGCCTTTATCAGAAGACACTTTCAGACCAGCTTTCAAATAAGGATTTACCTCTCTGGGCAAAGGAAACAGTAAAGAGAAGAGTTGCAGGGTTTCCTTCATTTACTCGTAGCACAAGAACTCTGGTTTCTCTTGAGTTTGTTAAACAGCTGAGCAAAATCTATGCATTGGTTTCCCTTTTCAGATCATCCCAGGATTTTTTCAGTGTGGTTGGTGGAAAATGCATCCTTTGATGCATTTGTCCCATTCTGGATAGCTCTTTCTTTTCCAATAATTGTGTAGTTTCTTTGGCTAAAGGCATTTAAGAGTCTTTCCATATGTCACTTGTTATCCTGCACCTCCTCAGCTCTCTTTTGTACTTGTATGTTTCTGATTTTTCTTAGAAAATTTAGAAAACAATGTCATATCTGTTCAAAATCTTGCTGTCCCACCCATGCAGAACGTGGCACAGATGGGCCCTGCTCCAGGATTTGTTGCCTATTTCTATTACAAAATGAAGGGTTCATCTCCTGCTCATAACATTAACCATAACTGTTACCCTATGTGTCAGTTGAAATATTTATTCTTAATTTTATAAGGAAGATGAAAAAATGCAAAGGAGGTATAAAAGCTTGGCTTCTAAAATGCCAGTCTCCTGTTGTGAGTTTCAAGCCATTTAGACTGTGATTATTGAAAGAACATCCATTCAAACAGAAAGAATTTTAAAGACGTGACCTTTCGTGTGAAACAAAAGTGTAAAAAATGAATAATTATTATATAACTAGAAAAAAGAAATCACTCTTTTCCTTCTCAATATCATTTCTGATTTACTTCAGTGTGAAAATTCCTCCTGAATGTGCTTAACTCTGTGTTATCTCCATCAAGCTTGTTTCATAGACATGTCACCTCTAACTCCTTAACATCCAAACACATGATAATACCACAATCCTTTACAAGAAAACTCCACTCAGCCTGCCCCCCCCCCCACCTCTTGGGTGCTCATTCCTCTGTTTTCCTGCCTTCTTTTTTGATTCCTACACAGGACCTGGGATGAGTTTTTCCAAACTTTTTGTTCAGTGGCCGCTTCTCTGGGTATGCCCTCAGGCACAGGGTGTGAGTCTTGGGGCTGTCCTGTGCAGGGCCAGGAGTTAGGCTCAAGGGTGCTTGTGGGTCCCTTCCAACTCAGGTTATTCAATGATTCTATGAGATATCACACAAGGCTACCCTTGATGGAAACAGAGGCAATATGTTCCTATCAGAGAACATAATCACCCCATTAAACTATCCAGGAACCATTCCTCCAGACTTAGTTTGACACTGTGTCTATTCATTTGCCTCTCCTTTGGTACTCCTGGATTATAATTGCCATAGCTAACAATAAGCAACTGGTAGACAAAACCCTTCCTCTGACATTGAAATTCTGAAGAAAGGAGAAAGCAGCAGTGAGAAGTAATTGCCTGCTTTCCCTCTTTTCCCTGCATTTTATTTATGATTTTAACTTGAAGTATCTTAATTGTCCATCTGCCAATATCATAAGAGCTGACATCTTCTTCTTAAGTGAGACACACTCTCGATCTTTGCTGGGAAGAGTGGTTAAAAAGCACACCAAAAATAAAAAGAATCAAAGGATGGATTGCCATGCCAGCATACGTTTTAAGCTCTCATTTATGGCTGTTCTTGATCCAGCTTCAGTTTGGGGGAGGGAAATGGGTGTAGTGCTGCTTTAAAAGCCATAACCTTTGGAATTAAAACGAGTTCTCAGCACAAACTGAGCAATAAAAAAGCAATCATATCACCAGGCTGCTGGCCCTTATTATTTTAGCATCAGTGTGATGGGCTTTAAAAGCTTTAGACATGCTGGGAAAGTTAAATACACGTGTTCCATTTAAAACTGACCAGCATTTAAATACGCAGACACCTGCCACGACAAGCAGCCAAGGGATTGCTCTTTCATTTTATAAATGGAATAAAACTGCTCAGTAGAATGGTATGACATCTGTGTGGATATTTGTTTAGTTGCTACTGGGGTACTTAAAGTGAGGGATTTAGAGTATTAGGCTCAAACAGCATACTGCAACCTCCACTTCCCCACAGCGACTTCTCTATTCAGTGCAAGATTCAAGTAGTTGAACAAAGTGATCCTTTTTTCTAGCATAAGATAAAGAAGTGTAGGGGTGAGGTGGCTTGTCTTCTCATATTGAGAGTCAAGGGGTGGTCAGTAAAATTCACTCTTCAA
The DNA here is from genome assembly GCA_013397135.1 of Pachyramphus minor. Taxonomy (NCBI): domain Eukaryota; kingdom Metazoa; phylum Chordata; class Aves; order Passeriformes; family Tyrannidae; genus Pachyramphus; species Pachyramphus minor. The sequence goes on along the minus strand of VYXB01008937.1, from coordinate 173,820 downwards.
CACCTTCCTACAAGAAACCTATTAGGTTTGTCAGCAGCAGCAGCTGTACAATGCATGCACCCTTGAGAGGCCATAACTAAGACTGGTGGGGGGAAAGAAGGGGATGGTTTTATTTGCTGGACAAATGGAACAAAAATTCTGTTTATCTGAGGGAGAAAACTCACCTCTAATTAATTTTGGGGTGGTTTAATCCTGTTTAATATTCATATTCAAGTTAATTTTGAACTTAAAACATGCATTGCATTGAAACAAGTAAACACTTTGAAAATACCAGAACTAAATATTCAGATTTTTCCAGATATTTCCTTCCTTAAATTCACACACAACCACCATGTCCTCCTTATCCTGTCCCCTGTGGCTTGAATTTCAGCATAGTTTTGCTCACAGCTACTTTTTCCCTCATGATGAGATGAAAACACAAATAGAATAATATAGATTACTGCCAGTTGCAAGAATTCTTATAGAAATCACCTTCTGTCCTTTTCCATGGGTTTTTTGGTTATTTTTTGTTTTGGTTTTTTCCCTGCCAGTTCTTTCCCCTCCACTAATGCAAAGCAATTGTTAGGGCTGGCACTTGTTTTGTGCAACATTCCTCATATGAGTACCTTGATGTTAGCTCTCCCTTCCCTTCTCTCTTTTATTGGCAGTTATTTATGCTGCAGATGAAAAACTGTAACAATGAAGGAATAGAGTAATTTACACTAAAGGATTGAGAACTTCTTTTAATTATTCTGCATGAATAATTTGTCAGTGTCTCATTTCTGAGCCTCTGTAAAAGGTGTTGCCTTTATTGTTTTACAAAGCAGTTAAACCATTAAAGCCAGTTTGGGTGATCTTTTCCCATATTGCTTGTTTTCCTTTCCCACTCTGATAAAAGAATCATCTGTAAAAAGACCATCTTCGAATTGCTGCCATAATCCCAAGGTGAAAAAAGCAATCCCTTTCGTGTTGTGTGTTGCTGTTAAGGTAATTTAAAGAAGAACAAACCACAGAGAGTTAACCAATCCTATGTCTTTAAATACAAATTTGTATCCTTGGAGAATGGTATAATAGAAATGTGAAGATAAATGATTGCGCTTCATTTTGATTCTGCTTGACAACATTTTTCATGTCATAAAAGTAAAACAGTGCTTCTTTAAACCCCATGGATCCTTTTTGAGAGTGTAACTCCCTACACTGGCTTTTATCTTCTAGAAAGGAATATGTAGAATTTATATTAAAAATGAATTCCATAGTTGTCTGGAAAAGAATCAAAACGGGAAGAAAGATTTAAGGGAAAAAAACACTATCTCTGTTATGTACATACTTGCCCATTACTTCAGTGTCTGATCATCCCTCAAGATTAATGTTTTAATACTCCTTGAAGTAATGTTTAAGAGACAGGAAACTAAGAAAAACACAAAGGTTTCATTTCATTACAGAGTTAATTAGGGAGAGCTGTATCTGTACTTGAGTCTCCGGCAACACCCCATCCCCTACAAACACTTCAGTTTTCCATTCTTCCCTGAGTCACCTGGGACTCCATCACAGACATGTGAGATGAGAAGACATCAGACTTTCTGAGCTGCTGGTGATGCCCTGGAGGACCGTCCCCTTCTGAACATTTTAATCTGTTTCCTCAGGAAGAAAACTTGAATGGAAGGAAAAATCATTCTCTAGCTCATAACTGAGTCAGTGAATCCAAAGTACGAGAATCATTGGAGCCATGGAAGCTACAGAAGAGTTAGAAGCATCCATCAAGAGTGTAGGTAAGCCCTGAAGTAAGGTAGGCACTAGGAGACCTCCTGGGCAAAGAAAGTCAGTGGAAAAGCAAAGGTATCAAGAGGGCAGAGCAGGAAATCACCTGTATCCTCCTTGCCTGTATTCTCCATAGTCATTCTCACTTCTGATCCATGTTTTTGTTTTGACTTTTGTTTTTTTTTTCAAGGTTCATCCTTGTTTTGATAACTTACACAAATCATGAAAAAAAATAGCATGGCTCTGTTTTTTTCCTGCCTATTAGATTTTATGGAACACACAGCAAGTGTTTTTGATAATTTGTTTTTCTCATCTGGGAGTAAGATATCTTAGGAATACAGTGAAAAAGTTTTTCTTCTTAGGTTCCCTGACTAGGATATATTGATGGCAAAAATCTAAATGAAAGCTTAAAAGTCTTTTTGGGGGCTTCTTTACTGTGAACTTGCAAACACTGTGAATTTTTTCTTTCTCAGGAACTGGGGGAAAATCATATTAGGATGAATAAATAAAACACACATCTAATGTTTTCTGGGATGTTTTTGCATGTAAAAAAGTGCATTGATACTGGCTTAAAGTACACATCCATTCATATTTTAGTTCAAAAATGCAGTTGCAGTTACATTTAGTTATTGGTATTGGGTCTGACTGTGATGGAGCTAGTTTTTCCCACGGCAGCCTCATAGTGCTGTGCTAGTTTCTTAGCCAGAAAGGTGTTGATAACACACCAGTGATTTTGCTGCTGCTGAGCATCACTGGAACAGGATCAAGGATTTCTCCAATCCCAATCTACATCCAAAGACCTGTAGGCTGGGAGTGAGCAATAGATTGGCAAGGGACAAATCCAGGAATAAAATCCAAACTGACTGAAGGGATAGCCCATATCATATGTTCTTGTGTTCAGCAATAAAAGCTAAGAGAAAAAAGGAGGATGAAGGGCCTCATTCATTTCTATGATGTTTGTCTTCCAAAGCTGCCACTATGTGTACTACAACCCTACTCCCCAGGAATAGCTGGACATTGCCCACTGAGGGGAAGTAGAGTTAATTTTTGTTTGTTTGGTTTTTTGTTTTCCTTTGTTTTCATTCATAGCCTTCACTTTATTACACCCACAAATCTTTTCATCTTACTTTATCCCCCTTGTGCCACTGAGGAGAGGGAGTGAAATAGCAGCTTGGTCAGCACATGGCCAGACATGGTCAACCCACCACCATCCCAGATAAAACGGAAACGTGAAATTGTCATTCTATATCAGCCTAGTTTTAGCAATTTAAGAAGCTGAAGTGAGACAAGTGCATAGAAATTCCGAGAGTGTGCAGATCTTTCATCTACAAACTCGACAGCAAGCAGAGAATTGCACATACAACCCTGTCAGTTCCTGGTATCCCATGACACACTATCATTAGCTGTTCAGACTGACCGTGATGTGTGCCACTTATACTGCTGTAACATCAGCCAAATAGTTATGTTGTCTATTTGAATCTTATCTTATATCAGTACAAACCATGGCAAAACCTGAACGTAGACTATGATTGTCTATGTCATTAAGTATTCAGGTGTACGGATATAAGCGTAGTCAAAATTACACTCGGGATCATGGGACGTTCTATATTAATAAATAAGTAAATCCAGGGTTCAAAAGCTTCTGGGTCAAATTTTCTCTTGAAATATTGCTTCTGAATTTTCTACTGAACAAATATGTGCTGGTCCCAGCTTCATACTTTAGAACTTTTTTGTTCCTGATAAGCTGGCAATGAAAACTCCTTTCAATTCTGCTTTTTTTGTGTTCTACCTTCCTTTGGAAAATTCATTTGAACAAGACCTTAAATCCTTTGGCTCTATCTTCTCTGAATGTGTTCTGACTACATTGTCTTCCCTTCCTGTCTCCATCCCCACTCTTTATTTATAAACCAAAGGGAAGATTTTTCTCAAAATCTTTCCAGTGCAGATGTTTTCCTTATATCTCCTTTGTTTATCCAATGTACACTCTGTAGTCATACAGAGACAGAATGATCTGTAATGTAATTCAGTGAGGACTTGGTAATTGGTTCCTTGTGGAGAGCTCAGGGATTTTCAACACAATAACCCACACCAGTGCAAGGTAAAGGTGCTCTTGTACTTCAGTGTGAACATATACCCTATGCTTAAACTTCATAAAATGAGTAGAAAAACTGTCATCTGAGAACAGGAAGCATAACAGTCCAAAAAAAAAAAAAGGCAGAGGCACTGTCTGCAGGACTGATCCAAAACCATAGAGATTAATGAAAAGACTTCTGTGTGCATCAGATCAGGCTGTAACCTCGTGAATAGCTGTGAGGTGTATTTAATGCTGCCAGCACAGCTGCAAGAAGAACACACACAAAAAGTAAATAATGAAGAGAGAGTATTTTCAGCCTGGCATCTGGGTCTTTTGACTGCCATTTTGAACAGGAGGTGGGAGGAGCCTGGCTAAATGTGATGATAATTGGCCTCTTCCTGCCCCATCAAAGGCCATCTTGAGGTTTTAAACATCTTTTATTTCTTTCATTTTCTTCTACTTTTTTTTTTTTTAAATTTTATTTTCATTTGCTGCCAAATGAATGCGAGTGGCATCCATAAAAAAACTTGTGACCTCCAGCTCTAAAAACAGAGGTCATCTCCCAAAGAGCAAAGCGGTGTCTCTTAGCTTTGCAAAAAAAATAAAATGATGTGTTCATGAACACAGCTTTTATATTCCATCTTGATGAAGATGTTAAATTAGTAAAGATCTGTATCAAGCTGAATCCAGCTCACCTGTAGATCCAAATTTTTTAGCTTAGATTCCGTTATACTGTACAAAAAAATAAACTCAAATGTATCTAGTCCCTAGGGAAATTGGAGCAGGAACTCAGCCAAAAAGGCACAATGTTAGTGTTTGCCAACCAGTTGACAGCCTCCTCCAACAGCCATCATTTAAAACAATATAAAATAGCTAGCCATAAAAAAATCTTACAATACAGCTAGTATTTATGCACCTCTTTTTCAGTTACATATGTCACAAAAAGGAACAACATATTTCAAGCAGCTTTCAAAAAGCCTAAAATTTAATTCAACTCAGGATTTAAATTTAGATTGAATTGGGCAATGTTACTAATTGAATTTCAAAATTTTAGGAGGAAATGTCTCTCTGTCAGAGACAGTGTAGGCAGGGACTTCTCTGATATGTACGTATATTTTAACTGTTTTAGTGCTGTTTTAACTTAAAACGTTTTTATAAGTTACCTGGGGCTTCACCTGACTGTTGTGACTTTTTAAACGTCATGGGCAGGGGCTTGGTAACTACCTGAGGCAATTCCTTCAGGTCTCTGGGGTGCATCTCTTTGGGTCCAATGAACTCAAGTATGTTCAGGTTCTTCAGGTTGTCCTGAACATGATCTTTGTATAAGGGTGTCCCAAGTGGTTTTGGGGCAATGTATGAAAATGAAGTGTGTTGCCAGAGAAGGGTGACACACTGACTGAATGTAACAACCTGGACTGCTTGAAAAACTAATGCTTAGAAGCCTTCAAAGCATGATTCAAAGAAATCAACAAATAAACAACAGCACCAAAAAACCTTTAAAGGTTTCTTTTCCTTCCCTCCATCTCTGCAAGTCACTGTGTAAAGTTTTCTCCCCAGGATGGTCAGCTAGGTGGGCAATAACCCCTCAGGGCCAATACCTGCCTAGTGAAATATATTCAAATGTTTTTAATACTTAAAAAGTGTTAATGAGTTTTGTGGTCCATATGAGGGCATTTAATTGTGCTTGAATAGATATGTGTCTACCAGGGAGCAACAGTCCAGTAATTTGGACCTGGGAGATTGGCTCTGCTGAAAGTCACTGTTTGGAAATGTTCTCCTTTGCATAGTTTTCAGAAAAAAAAATAAAATAATAAAAAAACCCACTAAGCGTTTGAGATACTTGTGGAACAGAATCAGTCATTTACTTTAAAGAAGGTGGAAGAGCTCAGCCAAGAGTCATTCCCAGGAAGGGCTCTGAGTTACTTCTTTTCCATAGGATCTTCCTTGTTGCTTGCTTTGCATTTTCAATTAGGCCCTAATTCCAAAGCCCTTATTCATGGGGGTATTTTCATTACAAGAAGAGACTGGAAGAGCATAGGTTGTTTAGTCTAGCCAAACAAAGGCTGAGAAGAGATATGATTGCTGTCTATAAATGCATCAGAGGGGTAAACACAGCAGAAGGAGAAGCACTATTTAAGTTAAAGGACAATGTTGTCATAAGCGCAAATGAGAATTAACTGGCTATGAATAAATTTAGGCTGGAAATTAAAAGGTTTTAGTCATAAGATCAATGAAGTTTTGGAACAGAATGGGTAGGAAGAGAGTGATGGAAGAGGGAAATTACCTATTTTAAAGAAAAAGCTAATTCGGGTTATGAGAAATTCATGATGGTAGTGCTGTGATTGCACACTTCATGTAGCAGACTTCTTACAATCTTACACTCATAGACTTTTTAATAATTAAAAAAAGTATTTTAAATTTTAATGCTTATCAATAATCTAAAGTTTAAACTGTATTAGAAAACTCTGCCTGACATATATGGCTGGAACTGGTTCTAATACATTCTGTGATATCTTCTTCAAAATAGGCCTTGTAAATTGTCCAGGAACAAAGTATTAATCTGGATTACCTAGAGATCAAGAGAGACTACATCTCAAAAGTGTTCAGAGCAGCATTTAGCTGATATCAGTACATCTTTTGCACAATTCAGTGCAAAATGAAAGTATTTGTTAGGAGGTAAAAGGGATTTAACTTTCAAGAGAAGAAGAAAACAGAGGCAGCAATAAAAAGCAAAATGGAAAATTGTAGAGGGAGAGGCATTCACACAGTCTGTGGGCAAAGGAATTCACTCTGATGAATTGCACTTCACAAAACACAAAGCTGTGGTCATCATGGTGTTGCAACTGAGATAAAATTATGTCTCTTCTTTTTTTTTCTTTTATTTTTATGTGCTACCTCAGACACCTTTCTGTCCAAACACACAGTTTGGAGATCAGAGGCACTATAGTCTGTCTGCATCTGTGTCCATGCTTGTGTACCTACTTTAGAAGTAGGTGGGGGAGTCTGGAGGCAGAAAAGTGCTGTGTGGTCTCTCAGAGGGTAGACAATCATATGTAACAGCACTGTATCAGTCTCTTGAAAACACATATTAAACATTTACCACAGCAAATGGAAAGCTTTCCAAGGGTCACACAGCTAGTGAAGTCAGATATTTAATGCACTGGGGGTTTTTGTGCTCTTACTGGTTGATAAAACATAGAGTCATAGTTATAGATGTTTATATGGTCACCCTCACATCTTTGCTGGCTGTCAGGTTTGTAGCTCTGCAATGGATTGCAGTTGCTAAACATTCCAGGATGGAGCTCCTCTACTTATTCTGTCCTTCAACATTTTCCTGCAGTTTGTGGTCCGGGTAGATGCTTGGATCTCTGTGCATCAGAAAAAACCCAGAAAAAAACTAAACAAAAATAGGCCCCACAAAAACACGTAAAGGAAGGACCAGCCTTTTTCCCAGGCCCATTTATTCTCTGTGTCTAAGTGAGTAACTTGGTAGGAGTAGAGGTGTGGTTTTTGAGAGTATGAGAGTAGGTAGTGAATTAATATGGACCAAAAGTCTCTCTTAACCTTAAAAAAAAAAAAAAAAAGTACTTTCACTAAAGTCTGTTTGCTCAGAAAAAAACCCAAAAGTAAATTGAACTCTGTTTATTGGAGATGTTCAGCAAAATACTTAAATCTTAAAACAAATCTTCTTTGTAATCAGAATGTAGGGAGATTACTTTGGCAAAGTCTTTGAGCTGTTTAGGAAAGGAGTAAAAATATATACTTTATCTCAATGTGATTTATTAATTCACCAAAGCAGCATATGAAGATTGTCTGAAATCTGACATCACTTACATAACTGGCATAGGATAGTATTTTATATTTGAAAATTATATGGTGTAAATTATGCATTCATACAAATACCACACTTCAAAGGACAAACAGTGTGACAGGGGTCAACATTGAAAGTAACACTGCGAGCAAAAGAAACTTCTTAACATTTTCTGCCAATTTGAGGAAAACTATTTTAAAGTCTATATTGATGCTCATAATAACATGCAAAGAAAAAGTAAAAAGACACGTAAAAAGAACACAGATTAAAGCCACAATAAGAATTTAAAATTACTGTGGACCCTGTTTGCATATATGAGGAGGGTTTGGGGATTCAAACTCTAGAAACTCATCATTGGAATTCCTCTCAGATTTATCACATCTCAGTCTTACATGCTCCCTCAATGCATATATTCACATTATACCTGTTCTACTGTGGGGGTGATTAACTACTGGATAAACTACAAAGGGAAATAGTAGATGATCATGCAGTAAAAATCAAGATTGAATACTTTTCTGCAATGTATAATATGTCTTTTTGGATGAATATGTGTAAATAGGTGGCATTTAATTGTCCAGGATAAACATGAAATCATATCAGAAGATCTATAGGTTTAAAAAATGCCATAACTTTAAAATTCTGCCAATCTCCAGTGAAAAATCACTTATGTAAGAGAGGGAAAAGAGATAAGAGCAAAATAAATTATTCACTACTTCATATGCAGCTGCAGTCACAAATTTACATTCCTATAGCTGTTATAGTAGATATAGTTTTTAAAAAGGGGGATCATTGGTCTAAGTTATTTCTTAAAGGAACAAAGATTGTAGCTAGTAATTTATCAATTAAAACTAAATTTTGCTAATTATACAGATAGGCACTTGCAACTGTTTCCCTTCTTTCCTCTGGGTATTTTGAAGGTATTTATCCATCTGTAGGTGAATGAGTTGTACAGTAAATATATCTTCTGGTGCAACTGCAGTAACAAATGCTTTCAAATAAAAGGAGAAAAGGAAATTTAAATTGTGCTGTTGATTTGAAGATGTCTCCAAAATGCAAAATGACAGCTCTTTAATACCACATAAAAAGGATGCAACCTCTTAAGGTTCATAAAAATTGAAGAAAAAAAATCCCTTCTTCAATAGAAATCAGCAGACAAATTCTTATAAACTGGGAGCTAAAATTTTTAGCCAACAGTCTTAGATCCAAAGCTGGTCTGTGAGTCAAGGTGAGACCCATAATCTTAATGTGAGTTTTTCCTCCTGGCACCTGATCTGACATCTCTGTCACTGGCTGAACTATTTTTACTGTGTGAAAAAGAAAACCAAGAGTCACCAATGAAAACACTGAGAATCACGTTGCCATTTCTACTTCCAAAAAGCTTTGGAATCTTGTCATGTTCTTTAGCAAACAGCACATCTCATCTTACTAAGAAGATGATGTGAGAGCTGGCTGGAAAACAACGTTTCTGTACCATGAAACAGTGACAGTTGTTTTCAGTTTCAAATCAAGACAATAGAAGGTTTGAACATGGGTCACCATCACCTAGGAAATTGCTTGTAACATCACGCTACTTAGAAAGTAGCTTCACTTCCAGATCTTTCTTATCATTGTCTTCAGAAACGCTTGTAAGAATACTTGGCTGAATTTCTGTGATTTTTTTTGTTGTTGTTCTTTCTATAAGAGATCACTTTACAGCAATTTTTTTTTTTTTTCCCCCTGGAAGATTTCTGACTGGCTTTAATTCTAATTCGCAGAAACAACTGTCTTCCTGAGCTCCTGTCTCAGATGAATTCATGGAGTCTGCTGAAGTATCATCACTGATGGGTAGAGCTTCAGGGAGTTTTGGCTCCTTTTTCATTCCAAACAGAAAGTGGATAAACAAAGCAGGTGATCTTTGAAGGTCTGTTGTATCCTCTTTGAGGATATGATTTAGTGGTGAACATGGTGTGGTGCTGGGTTGATGGTTGAACTTGCTGATCTTAGAGGTCTTTTCCAACCTTAACTATTCTGTGACTACCACAAAGTTCAATCTTGACCCTACCCACACTTATGTCTACACCTGTTAATATTGCTACAGGTTTTTCAAACTGAAGACTGTGAGTTAATATTGTTTGAGGTGGCAAGTAACGATGGTTAACACAGTTCCACCCGGAAGAGTTAAAGCTGTAAGTAAGTTTTGCTCTCCAAATATACATCTTTTAAAGGAATATAAACTTGCTTTTTCTTTTATATTTTTCAGGATATTGTTTTAAACTTAATATAGGATTCTGTGTACTGTGTGTTTTATAAACCAGGCAAACGGAAAAATGCTTATTTGAACTTAGCCTAACCTTTCACCTCCTGCTACTGTGGTGGCCTCATTCATACTCCTTGTAAAATGACTCCAGAAAAATAGAAATGACATAGCTGGCAGTTTGAGGAGCTCGAGTCGATAATAAAAGTTGAAAGATCACATTCAAGTGCACTAGCTGAGCTTTCTCATGAAACCTGTGTAATGCCTATTTACTCTGTTTTCTGCTTCTGTCAAAGGCATTAATCTCACATTTCCTGAGTGCTACATTTGATCAAAATCCATTTCATTTTAAAAGTAGAGGTTAAAAAGTCTAAAATCATACTGTTGTAAAAAACTGTGCTGAGTAGGGCAACAAATCCTCAATTTTCTCTTCTCCCTCCCTTCCACTGGAGTTTGGCTTTTTAAAATTTATTATTAAATCTAAAAACTACCTTGTATAACTTATTCACTAATATTCTTTTCAAATATATATTTAATCTACTCAAAATATTTGTGTTATAATATGGAACAATATCTGAAACTTGACTGGAAGGTTTGACTCTGTTTATCTTTCAAATATTTTCTTAACTCTTTAGCCCTTGAAACAAATAAACAAAGAAAACTCAAGTGTTATAAGTTTGCAGATGACAAAAATTTCCTAACTTAGTTCAATCAGAGACTTTGGACTGAATTACAGGCTATGACAAGCTTTTCCAGCATTTGGTCTGTTTTAATAATCTTGAACATAAATATTTGAAAAACCCAGACTGAACAGGAGAATCTTTTTGATTTTGGAGAAAGACCTCAGACAAACATTTTAAGGATATACAAAAAGTCACTAATTGAGCCAGGACTAAGGATATATAAAAAGTCACTGATAGAGTCAGAACTAATATATGAGTGTCTTCCACTTTAAAATCATGGAATGGTTTGGGTTGGAAGGGACTTCAAAGATCACCTGGTTCTGACTCCTTGACATGGCCAGGAACACTTTCCACTAGAAAGCCACAGAATGACCCAGTAGGTAGCAACGCAATGGTCATGGCTTACTGGTTGACCTTGGATAATGTTCTTTGTAGTTAAACCCAGACCAACAACCTTAACTTCAGGCTTATAAAGCATCAGTTTTTAAAACCTTTCTTTAAATAAGACTGTGTAAACTAACTGAAGTCTAGTTTATCTGAAGGTTTGGTATGAATTACACTTCTTCATTGATGGGAATTCAATACAGAATTAGCAGATCTACTAGTCTGCTTATATCTGCATCTGTTTTTTCACTACTGTGTCTCAGTACAACTCTTTTTTTTGATCCTCAGCAATTCTCAATAATAATAATAAAAATTAGCTTTAATGAGAATATTGTTCTCTTACCTTCATAGCTAAGAAATCTATGTTAATTCTTTATTAAAAGATTGATATTAATAAATATTATATTCCCCCCCTGCTAAACTGGTTACTATTGTAAATCAATACTTTGTCACAGCAACTTTCCATCACAGTCTTGTTACACAATATTACATTATGGAAAACTCAACACTGCATTTAATGTCCTGATTTGTAAATGTTTTCCCTACTTAACTTCTCTCTTTAACATGGCAATAGCTCATTGAAATGGATAGTTTCATTAAATACCTTAAATTATTGGTATTTATCATTCCTACAAATGCATCCCTAGAAGTCTTTTTTCCACGAGAAACCCTATTACTGTAGGATTAGTGAGGATAGAGAATGTCAGACAGTGTCTGTCCTACAGGTTCTTGTTCAGAGATTCACAACTAGAAAAAATTTTGTAAAACCCACAAAAAATTAAATTAAATTATGCAGAAAGCCTGAAGTACATATGAACTGTGTAAGTGTCACTGAAACGAGTGGTAGTCAGACACCTTCAAATAGGATAGAAGAATTAAGTGACTTTGTGGAGATTATACAAACATCCTTTACCAGAACTAGGAAAGAATTTCATGTATTTTAATCTTTAATATAATATATTTACCATAAGATCATGTTATCTTTAAACATTGCACACAAAAAAAAAAATTAAAAAGTCCTAGAAGAAATACTAGCAACCAGCTTCTGAATGTCTTAATTTGAGAAGAACTCTTAATGACAGTATCAAAACAGGAGTATACAGGGTTGTTATTCATGATTTCTGTTAGCTCTTTATTTGATTGATTTTTAATAAATGAAGACCTTGTTCTTCTCTAGAATAATAAATAAAAGGTTAATAGATTGCTTTACAAATTATACTGATGGATGTGTAGCACTTGCAGTTCTTATTTGCCCTGTACAGGACAGTCCTTGTAGCAGGTCTGATTTGGAAAGAAAGATTTTTTTTTTTGCAATATAGAGTCAAAATTAAATTTACATCACATATTCCAGGTGAATATTACATGAGTGCAGCTGTGGTAAAGTGGATTTACATCAGGTGGAGAGGAAAAAAGAAACACAAATTTAGGGGAGATAAAATCACAAGTTACATCTCAAATTATTAAAGTTCAATCACATGATTTCCCTCTCTTTAATGACCCTTTAGTCATTAAAGTGAGATGTAGAAGGAGATTAAACCTTGTATTTTTCCTCAATAATCTAAATTAATAATACAATTTTTTGAAAGTAGTGCCTAGAAATAGGTGCTGTAGAGAGATGTTTTCTTCCAGAGAGGAGAATTTACAATGCTGAGTCCCAACAGAAAATCTGAGCTCTCTGCAACCCACAGGGCTCCTTCCAGACTTCACAACAATGGAGATAATTTGGGATAGTGGTATTTGACCTTATACAGTGGTTGTTTCTTAGTGAACCCAGTCCAGTTACAGATAAGTATCTAATCTTGATGACTTAATAATGGATAAAATGGACTTGAATATTTTCTAAAAGTCATGAATAGTTTCATAAAATTGTTACCACAGTGGCATTCAGTAAATAAAATCTAAAAATATAGAAGCTGTTCACAATTGCTGAAAGATTATATCTTTCCAGTTCATAATTTTCCTGTCATTTTGATTCAATTCATAGTCTTCATGGGGGCAGAATATATTTTATTTTGATCTTAAACATATTCCTGCAGTCACTTAATGGGTTTCCTTCCATTGTTTTATGAGCATCAGTCATTCAGAGTTCACTGTTTGAAACAAAGTGCTGGGGAAAATCAGTGTGATTAACACAGCAGCTAGGTTGACTGTTCTAACTCTGAAAGAGTCATTTCAGGGTCAAAAAGGAATCCTGTTGTCATTTTGTGTAAATTTTACATAAAGCCCACAGTTTGTTTCAAGTGAATGTTGTCCATATGTCTGATAATTCGATGAATTTCTTTTCCTACAAAGTTCTTAGTTCAGAAACAACAATAATAACAATGTTCCTAAGTCTATGAAAATAAATAGGAAGTTTGTCAATCTTTCTGTGCAGAGCACTGAGGATTTCAGTGCATTTAAATTGTAAACTCTTTAGGTTCATCTTTTTGTGCTGTACAGGACCCATTTCCTCTCTGGGGATAACTTAATATAGTGTTACATACAGAATAACATAACACCAGAAAACACCTGTATAGGATGAGGATCCTATATAACACAAAGATTAGAGCTACAACCACCCTGGACCCCAGCTGTCAAGTCAGTTCTCTGAATATATTAATAATACTGTGAAGTAATCTTCTTATTTGTTATCCTTTACACAGCCGTAAGTGCTACGAATCATCCTGTGTTCACAACAGCCTTTTGTCCAATTCCGTTCTTACTGATAACTGTGTGTGCCTGCAACAATGCAGATCAGCCCTGCTTCTACAGAGTAAAAATTGTGCCACTTCAGAGCTTCCCCTCGCTTCTCTCTTCTAGTTTGCTTTGAGAGAACTTCAGCTAGTTCCGTGTTGATCAGGTTTTCTACAGTTTAATAAACAAACATTTGATTATGTTGAGATGCACCACAATTTGTCTTTATTGATATTCTTTGTGGCATACTTAAGTATTATTTAGATGAAGTCTCTTTCCAGGGAAATTACTCTCTGCTGGAGCCTGAAAGTGGCAAACCTAAAAAAAAAAAAAATTAAAATAAAATGGAAGCTGTGCTGCGTTTCGTGCATGTGAATAGCTGGAAGCAGTTGGTTATGGAATTTTAATGGCTCGATTATAACCTCTGTTTCTATAAGGAGGTACAGTTATTACAGTTTGAAGTATGTTGTAATTTTTAAAAAGTAATTGTACATGGATTCTCCTAAACCAATAATACATCTCAGACTGATTTCCTACATTTAATATATACTATGACACAAAGAATGGTAATATGAGTCTTCAGCATTAGTCTTCAGATCTAGAGAAGAAAATTGCAGTTAAATTATATTTATTCAGAAGACCTTTTTTCTTTCTGTAAATCTTAAGTGTAGATTTAAATCTTTGTTCCTTGCTATGATTAAGAGTCAAAGGAAAAAGGGAAAAAAAAAATAAGCAAGTGGACCAGCTGCTCCAGAATGAAGGTAGGAGCTGCAAAAATATAGATGTTATTCTCAATCAGCCCCTCACTAGGTCTGGGAGCTGGATAAATTGCAATTCTTCATGTTTTGGGGTTTTTTTTAATGTCATAACCACACCACTCTAAGGTCATCCTTTTCTCTGTTTGGTCTCATCAGGATGGGACTCTGAAATGCCCAACTTTAGTGTGATATGTCATCTATACCTATATATTGATATACCTATATACCTTTATATATCTATATACCTATATCTAGAAAGGTATCCAAATTTATAACTATATCTATAAATTTCAGTCCTCATGCTATTTTTAGTCATCATTCCTGAAATAGCTGTAATTTCTGTATCTGCTGGGACCGACAACTGAGGAGCCTGGAATGGTGCAGTAAGTGGCTGCAGGTGGCCAATGTCCTTGGCAGCATGAATGAGGAGAAGTCATACATTTTTTGTACATGTGTGAGACCAGCCTGAACAGGCTTTTAGAAAAGGGACTGAACTATACTGTCAGGTGAAGAACCAATAAGTAATAGGGATAGAATTCCCCTCCCTGGCAACTCCAGATCCTACCTTGTCTCAGCAACCATCAAGGGAAACATCACAAACATTAAATAGTTCATCTGACTGATTAGCTTCTCATTTCCCCAGGAGACACTTGATTTTGGTTGAAGGAGGCTCTTAAAATTTTTCTGTCTCATGTTCAGAGACATAGAAACCTTGAAAGATCCACACGTTCTTTCCCTCTTTCCTGATCATGAAGCTCACTGCTTGTCAATATAAGTCCACTATCACCAGCTTAATACTGTGTCCAATGCAGTAATTTGGTTCAGAAAATCCTCCTTTACTTGCTTGTTTAATTTTAATTTTTAATCTCTATTGTTTCCAGGCAGATAATGACAAGTTAACAACATCTCTGTGTAGATGTATGTGAAAATGACAGTGCTCACTCGAGTAGACTGAAGAATGGGAGAAGATATCTCTGGGACAGCCTCTTGTGCCAGGTTTTGGCACAATCCATGCAGTGGTATGTTTGATCCAGCCATTCAGGCTCCCTATGTAAAAGACAGAGGGAACTTCAGCTCTATCATTCATAGACAGTCAGTTGACCCATCTTTTCCAGAAATGGATGCTGCTCCCCTTAAATGTGCATGACTGCTTATTCAGCAGTCACTGAATTCAGTGGTAGTTAATTACCTTAAGACATTTGACAGAGGATTAATACATCACAAAGCATTTTTTGTTCCTTCTCTCCTATTGTAAATTTGTTTCAGAATCTCAGTACTCAAAGAGCCAGAAATTCCCATTATTTTTTATTAGGTGAGATTTTCTACTTCTTATGTCAGCCTTCATCATAGCATAGGTTTTCTTTCCAGGTTTGTATGTTGTTTGAACGAAAATCTATTCTGCCCTTATTTTTAAATGTTATTGAAGTTTTTAATTTCTTTGATTATCCAGAAGGCTTATCTTTATTTATTCAATTTCAAGATCATATTTTTTTCAATTTTATCCTGTCAAGGTTTTACCAGAGTTGCTTAATAAATATCCTGATTTTCCATGTCCACTGGCACTGCTTTTTCTGAGCCAACCTTGGATCCCCTTAGCCTTTTTCATGGTTCTGTTACCCTGCTGACTCACAACCATCCTGAGATTTACAAGTACATCCAGATCCTTGTCACCTCATCTATATGCTGAGGTCTCGGCTACTACCAGAGGTTCTTATTAGTTCCTAGTAGCACAACCTTATGCTTTGTACTATTTAATTTTTTCACTTCAATTTAGACATAGTAGGCTACAAGGTCATCTTTTCATTCCTGAATCTTCCTCTGAATTGACAATGCCTTCTAAATGCTTTGTCACTCTGGTAACACCTTTTAAATGAAAGTTTAAAAGTGGCCAGAAGAAGCACCTTTGATTTTTTAGAAAGTTTTTACCTTATATTATTTATACTTCCTTGATTTTCCCCTCTTTTAAGAGAAAAATTTCTTAGAAAATATCCTTTTTTGTCCTCACCTACAGGTATGGATAATAATTTTAACCAGTATGTTTGAAATACAAGAAAAATGAAGTTGTATCTGAAGTCTAAAATATAATAGAGGAGAAAATATGAAAGAAATGAGCAAGTAATCAGATGTGAAAAGGTATCAAAGAATTAAAGCAAAACAAGCAAGTTACTGAGGTACCAAAAGTGGATCTTTTGCTTTCCACTTCCTGCTTTCTATCTGTAGCTTCCAAATACTGTACTTTTGGGAATGCTGTCAGTAACCATTGGCCTGTTTCATCCAGTCCTTTGATGAGAGACTGATGTTTTCCAAGGCTACCTCTGCCTCCTCTTCTACCATCTCATCAACTTTATTTATTATCAGATAAAAAAGCTTCCTGAGGCCTGGCTAAGTCAGTGCATGAAATACTCCAACAGGAGTTTTCTAATTCCTAGGGATTTATAATTCCAGAACTCCAGTTCAAATCCCAGTCAATTCACAGGGGTTTTCTGCTATTTATTCTGTGCTCTTAGATCCCAGCACACATCTGTTTTGGGAAGAGCCTGGCTTGAATGATAGCCCAGGAATTCCTCTTCATGAGTACAGTTATTGAAATATTCTTCCTGGTTTCTCTGGTTGCCATAGCAATCAGTGGTGAAAGGGAGAGTGGTTCTGGGCAGAGCAGTGCAGGAAAAAATGTATCAAATTGAGAGATGTAAATATAGCTGACATGAAGAAACACTGACAGCTTGGGTTTAAAGTCCTTTTTTTTTTTTTTTTTTTTCAGTAGAGGTGCAATTTACAGTGAGGAAGATGAAGAACTTCTGCCTGAAAACCCCTCTTGAGCAAGTGGATTAGGAGTGGAATTGAAAGGAAACTTGATGGGTTTTTTTGCATATGTGTGGGTTACCTGTGACTGGTGATAGTCCCACATAGAGTTTACTATCTCACACTACCTTCTCAGGGTTATATATTAGATGGGATGAGATGATACACAAAGTGGAGTGAAATTGTACTTCCTGAGTACTAAACTCCAGTGTAGGAACTCTCTGATGTCTGAGCACGAGTGCAGATAGGTGTGATGAGTGTATGTTCAAGTGCTGGGGCTGGGTCCAGCATTAATGCCATGAATTCCAGCTGTGAAAACTGTTCCCAAACTGGTACTTCCTCCAGAAAACTATGAATATTCACTTAACTCCACCTCAGTTTCTTTATCTGTAAAAGGAGGGGGAAAAAATCCTGAAGTCGCTGTAAAAAGTGATTTTGAAAATTGCTAAGGAACAGTTGACACACAAGCAAATAAATATTTTTTCAGTTGATAACAAATTTTGATCTTTTCCTCTCAATATATTTGGTAAGAGAATTCAGTGCAGCAGTCTCAGTCCCGAACAAACTCAACTTTACCAGAGCAGTAAGAGAATAACAGAGAGGAAAATGTGGGATACAGAAATATCCAAACTGAGATAAGCTTTTGAACTGAGAGCTGCAACAAGAGTACAGCACATTAATTATGATGATTATTTATATGTCACATTTCTATATCACTATTAATTTGCAGCAAGCTTTCTAAACTATACATAGATACTGTAGAGACGCTCCATAGTAAGAACCTTTTCTACACCATCGCTTCCTGGAGGATGGTATTCCATTGATCCAGGATACTTACCTCAGAAATTGGGCAAAACACTTTTACCTAAAGACTCCAGTCAATCCCACCTTACAGAGAAACAGAATTTAGTTATTCGAAATGCACATGAAAGGCAGTCCTTCAGGAGTTTAAAAACATATTAAAATCTTGTTTTCTTAGTGTAGTTTCTGAGTTTCTGGCAACTTGAGAGACACTTTTCTGCCTGAATGTTTGAGCTGCAACCTTTTTATTGGACAAAGCTTAAAACTGGAGCATGTCACACTGAAATTTATAGAAGTTCATGTTTTTTAAAATAAGAATAGCTTAAGATTGGTTGGATCAAAAGAGGCTAGAAATTTATCTGATAGAAAATCAGTCTGCAATTATGCAGAAATCTTTATTTTTCTCTCACTATGAAGACACTCTGCAAATAAGATTAAATTATTTTTAGTAATAAAGAGTAAAAATCTGGCCTGTAATGGAAGTCAATATTAAAATTCTTGTTATGTCCAATTTATCTGGACTTATGTATAATACAGTCTTTAATGTCTTTATCCTTTCTACAGAACACCAAAAGGATTTTTTACTCCTCTGGTTCAGCTGTGATGTCCTGCTTGTTGCAGCAATAGAGGAGTTGTTATAGGTTTGTCTGTAAATAAAATACAAGGCTCATTTGTGCAGAGTTGTAAAGGATCTTTGCCAATGTTAACACAAATTTCTAAGGCTTTAAATTATGTCATGCAAGACTGTACTGAATCCTATAGCTACACAGAATAACAGTAATAATAATAATAGCAACTACTACTACTATTATGACAACTATATATTAATACAACAACAGCAATTCCAAAATATGTTAACCCTTACTCGAAGCAATATACAGGTTAAATGGACAAAACAAACTTGTAACAGACATCAGATAAAATAGATTTTTCATTTGCAGCTGAGATTAGGACCTGGGGCAGCTTGAGCTAGAGTAGAATAGTAATGTTTTAACCACCAAGCTCTTGCTGGTTTTGAAAAAAAAAATGAACATTGAAGTCCTTTCTGCAGGAAAATTTTAGTCCAACAGAGATAACAAAGATTTGCAGAGCTCCAAGGTCTCCCTTTCCTGCCCTCCCAACCCTCTGAAGATAATGAAAAATACACAGGTTTCAAAACTTAAAACTCAGTATCTTCAGGTTTAGGGACCAGTTATAATGGGACTGACTGTCCCTCTGCCCTTTCAGAGTGACAGATCCACCCTGGCTCTCTGACTGGGCTCTGAGCAGAGATATAATGAGTCCTGTCTCGTTGGGGCTGTGTCTGACAGTTGCACAGATGTTCCCCTCATTAGCAGAGGTGAGGGGAGAGAGGGGAGCGAGCCATTGATGGCACCAGTCTGAATTATAAGATAAACAGGAAGGAGCAGAACACTGGACAACTATTTTCTCTACATTTCTGCCACAATAAATGGTTCTGTGTGTATCTATGACAACGCTACAGGAATGGAGATGATTCCAGTGCTCACAGAATGAGTCTAAGGATAAACATACAAGCAGAACAAGAGCAACGGAAGCAGGAAAATTAATTAGCTGCAACTAAGAAAAGGAAGCTAGAAATACTCACAGACAGAAGTAAAAATGTAAGCAACATAATTTACAAGAATTCAGTGAAAAAGGTAAAGGAACTGCATCAATTGTAAAGTTAGGAATAACCCAGGATCCTCTTTGAAGAGAACTATATGAAAACAAAGAGCTGATTGTATCATATTAGATTTACATTAAGCTAGGTATAAAAACAGGCACAGGGGTTTTTTTTTCCAGAATTTTGCTTGTTGTATTTTTAGCTAAAATATAAATTTTTTAGAAACTGAAAACCTCCTTTAAATGTAGTAAGGGCAAAAAGCAAAAGAGAGAGACAATTAAAGGCATCTATAAAGGCCAAATGCATTGGTTGTAACATCAGGAAACTTGCAGAGGAGTATCAATTATTTTAATAACATGTGATTTCCTATTAATATCTGCCTTGTGACTGACTGCTTTGCTGTTTTGGTATTTAATAAGCCTTTCTTGTAAATAGGGGACACAAAATAAAATTTCTTGTATTCAGAAATCACCTGTTAAGTGAAGTCTGAGTTCTCAGTGAAATCTTTTGCCAACTCTGGAAGACATATACACTCTTACTAAGGCTACCTTGTTTCTCCAGACTTTGTAGGACCTTTGTTTTTTTCTAGCTCTAGTGTTGCAGTTGTGCAGGGAGGTGAAGGTGTTTAGCCTGGAGAAAAGCGAAGACCTTTATAACTTCCTGAAAGGAGGTTGTAACAAGGTGGGGATTGGCCTCTTCTCCCAGGCAACCAGTGGCAGGAAAAATAAAAATACCCTCAAGCTGAGCCAAGGGAGGTTCAGGTTGGACATTGAGAAGAATTTCTTCACTGGAAGGGTTGTTAAGCATTGGAACAGGTGACCCAGGGAGGTGGTGGAATCACCATCTGTGGAGGTGTTCAAGCAATGACTGGACTTGGCACTTGGTTTTGTGGTTTAGTTGACAAGATGGTGTTTGGTCAAAGGTTGGACTTAAAGATTTTGGAGATTTTTTTTTTCTGACCATAAGGATTCTACGGTCCTATGGTTTTATGAATTAGGAACCAAAGGCCAGGTCAGGTATTCCAGGTTTCTTAGAAGGTACAGAGAGGCTTATTACTGGGTAACTGTATCAACCCTGTAACCAAAAATAAATTCTGAAGAGTGGTTCATACTGAAATGAACTGAAGTGTTGCAGTTCCTCAGGTAAGTACTTCTCCAGACTCTATTACACATATTAAGTAGATTTTTGCTAAATGTAGTAGAAGTTTAGAAACTCTTGTCACATTTAGACATCAAAATATAGATGATTACAGACTGGAGCCAAGTCTCACACATTGTTTCCACTGGAAGCACAAGTAGATGTGATCAAAACAATGAAAAAGTGTGGAAACAAAACCCTCTGAAACTTTGATGCCATATTTAAAAAAATATAAATAAACAAGTACCTTATTAACTATTGTTAGATTATTCATCCATTTAAATTAGTCCATGTGCTTAACTGTCTAGCAAAAGCAGGGTCATATTGTGAAAGGAAAAAAAAAAAAAAAGGAAAAAAAGAATCCAAAGTGATTTCCACAAAGTGAATGTTTAAAAAACAAAGAATTGAAGTACTTTCAATTTTTATTTTAGTCTCTGGGCACCTACCTTCTCATAATCTTTAATCTTTTTCTCATTTTTTTTCCTGCTTTACCAATGTGTTCATTGTCTTTAATCATGCTTCTTTCAGAAATTAAAAACTTCCTGATTAATTAGCACTTCAGACAGAGGCATTTAAATGCAATTACATATTTGGAGTTTTGGAGTTTTAAAAAAGTCTCATCAAAGTTAACATCCAAGTTGACTCTATTGAATTCATAAAAAAAATTTGTATTTTAGGTTTTAGGCATTTTACAGGTGCTGCATATATTTTCAAAGTGCAGAATTCCATAAGTCTTTTAAGAATTTAAATAATTAGCTTGAAAAGAAGGTCTCATTCATGGTTTATCGGGGATCAGCATCTGACAGAGATTAATATTTCAGCTATTACCCTGCAACTCATGCTTAAGCCTAGCACAATGATTTTTCCTGTGATTTGGACAAGTTGTAGTGCAGCTAAACCAATGCCTAAGTATTGTAAGCTGAGAGGCAATTTGGAACAGCTCGTAGATCCAAATGGTAGAGATTCTGTTACAAAACTATCCCTTTAAAAGCCACTTTATCAAATACATTTCAAATAAAGTTAGAATCTGTAAATAAACAAATAACTTGGTGATTTTTTTAGCCTTCTCACTCATTTGAATATAATTTTTGGTGTTCAAACTTCCTCTGTTCCTGGAGATTGGATTGGGGATCTAAACTGTCTTTATAGGCAATTGCCAACGTTACTTTTCTAAATGGAATATCTAAGAACTTTAGCAAACCCCAGGCTGCTGCATTGCACCCAGATCTCTGACATCAAATTCTCTTTGTGTTTCATAGCTCAGAAGTTTGAATTTTCTCATCATGTTATTCCTTGAATGAATTACTTAGTATTCAAAAAGCTACTGAGGTCCTGCTTATTCACAAAGTAAGCTGTATTTGTATCTTTATGCATTACTGAAATCAGTTATAATGGATCTCAACCAATTTCCATTATTTTAAAGAATCTGGATGGAGAATAATACCTTCTAGAACTGGGCACCTTTAAAAGTGTTCCAGTGTGGGCTGGAGCATTTTTCCACCTTTTCCCTGCTTGAAAAACATGGGAACTTTGTAACAGCTCTATACTGGGTAT
Organism: Pachyramphus minor; assembly: GCA_013397135.1. NCBI lineage: Eukaryota > Metazoa > Chordata > Aves > Passeriformes > Tyrannidae > Pachyramphus > Pachyramphus minor. Next base: position 151,549 of record VYXB01008937.1, on the reverse strand, counting down.
CTTATTATCATGCAATTTAGGTTGCTGTTGGTCTTCGGCATTTCCTAGAAAAACAATTTATTTTTGACAAGAAGTGACAGGAGTTACATTTGCACTTATAAACTCTTGTTTCACCTGTTCACTCCTTATCACTTTCCTCTGGTAACTGTCTTTGTCTTTATGCATGGCAACATAAATCCATGAAAACGGCATTTTCATCGGCATTTTTTCAAGATGCTGCACTACCTCCTGGTAGACCATCAAGGGCCATTGCAGCATTTCATGCCCTGCCTGTGATAAATTATTAGGGTGCAATCTGCAGTTCCAAGTCAAAGCTATCATTTGAATCAATGTCTGTGTTAAAGTGCTATTGTCACCCCGTGCTAACAGCTCTGTGCTTACTGGTCACAGCTCCTGCTTCAATTTATTATTTTGGCAGCTCAAAACAGGTGATTTTCCCACTGAAAGCTGTGGGACACTGTACTGAAACAATTCTCTAATATTGATTTAGAAAGAATACCTATTACCTTTTGTTTTCTGTCACTGTGTTGTTTCAACACCTGCAAAAATTGCTTCTAATAACAGTGTATTTGATTCTTTGAAAAACAGGTTTGGAGATAGTTTGGTCTTTCATTTCAAAAGATGTTTTCTGGAAAATACAGTAATGATAGAAATATACATTTTTAATGGTTGTACTGGTTGTTTACGTTACAGTAGTGTTCATATCCCTCAACAAAAAAAAATTAGTCCCTTTGTGTAGAGTGCAGGGTACAAGCTACACACAAAAGTCTTCATGCCATGTTAGCCCTCATTTTAGCTCATTCTTCTCTATTTTTACGTTAGTTCTGATGTATTTTTATTATTACTAATATGAGGAATGTAAGTCCTGAAAGACTCTATTAGGAATAAAATATTCCTGAGAGGCAATTAAGAATTAATATTGACAGGGCTTCAAATTGAGGCATTATCAGCAGCTTTCAGGAGAATGATCTGAGGGGGAAAAGACAATTGATTATAATTCGACTTCCTCTTCCCCCAAAATATTAAAAATCAAAGTAGCAAAAATACATAAAAGGAGTCTACAAGCTTGTAACAGTGTGGGTTTTTCAGAAGCTGAAAGGGGATTTGCTGGTCTGTGATGAATAGTTAAAAAGACGTGTCACAGAATATATATGCAAGAATATAGATTTTTTCATAATATAAGCCAATTTTTGTGTTGTCACTTAGATGCTAACCAGTAACTGAAGCAGTTTAAATTGGCATTATTAACATTTATTTCCAAAGCTAGATGCTAAATGAACTTTGTTTTTGCTTCTACCTGTCGCTGTTTCTAACCACAGTTTGAATGATGGCAGAGTAATTGGAATCAAAGGGGATATGAAAATGAAAAGTAAAGAGAAATCAAGTACTTATGCCAATCAACCAGTAACTGTATACATCAGGGACAAATATAAACCTTCTCTTCCAAGACATGATAGTTTAAGTCATCCCATAATGTATAATTCACATTTCGAAAGCTATATAATATAAATTGGTTTTTATATTCAAAATACAAATTGGGTGTTGCTCGTTTTCTTAGCTTTTTCTTCCTTAAAGTCATATGAGGAATCTCAATAAGCTCTGTGTTTTAACAGAATAAGTCTGGAGAGACAGAGAAGCCACAGATTTATGGGTCTGAGTTGTGTACTGAGATGGAAGAGCTCTTTTCCCTCTATATAGGTTTTCTAGTAGAATTGTGGTCTGGGACAGGAGGCAGTAGCATGAATACAGACCACTGCAAGAACAAACCTTAAAAACATTACAGAGGTAAAGGAAATCAAAGGAAAGACTTTACAGCTTTTGATGGGCTTTGGATTAAAGGCTATCAACCAGTACTGACAAGATGGGACAAAAACTTTCTGTCACTCCACTGGAAGATCTGGGAACCCTGATCTGGTGGATGGGAAAGACAATGAAGTGAACATGCTGTTCATTTTGGTTGACTTGAGAAGGTTGCCATTGTGGCAAACTCTTTCAGGCCATTCTAAGTAGGATCTTTCACAGAAGGACCATTATCCTTCTTAATACCATAACTGAGAGAACAAATAGGACAGATGCAGCCTACAAAGGTTATAAGGACCATTCAAACCTGTGCATTTTGCATATAAGCCTCTCCAAGAAAGCTGGCATCATAGATGCTTCCCCAGCCAGTCCCATAAGGATCCCTCAATATATTTGGTGGCTAGATTTGCCTTATATCCATTTTGGGACCTTTCCTAAAAACCACAGTGTCCATGGAACTGTTGTGAAGGTGCCTATAGTGGGCACTGGTGTGTTATCTGTCCCTTCCACACCTCTCACAGGAAATATTACCTTGTAATGGTGATATCTCCATGTGTTGTGTCATCCCTTCATTCCTTAATGGAAAGACAGTGGGATGTTCCTTCAACAGTGGTGCTTTACTGAAGTGAAGGTTACAGTGGAAGCCATTTTCTGTTCTCTACCCTCCTTCTCAAAGCACACTCCAAAGCCTGAAAAACTGTAGCCATCTCTATATAAATTGGGATCAGGGATCCTGAACCCTGTGTTGCGTTTTGTTGCGTTCCTGCTCTCCAGGAAATAGCTGCTAATATTTCTGGATTTTAATTTTTTTGTTAAGTATCACAGAACAGATTTGTGATTTGTAGTGTTACAGGTGAATGGGCTGGAAACAAAGCATGAATTTTCCAGGTTAAAAATACAGTGGCTTATACCACTACTGTAAATATATATTTTTTATTATTATTATTTTTTATTAAATAAAGTTTTCTTACAATACAACTAACAGAGGTGGATCCTCTTGATGGATTTTCTGTGGGTCAAAGGTTCTTTAGTGGCTTCAAGGAAAAAGATGGAAGAGTCTCTATTTGTTTTCATGGCATGTTTATGGACCATGAGAGATTGATGTTTGAATTCTTGAATTGCTTAATGTAATCCGAGGACAAAACTTTGTTTCATCAATATTTGATGTGTATAACTTAAGCATGAAATCACTTTTCCATTTTTTTCTATGATTTTTTATTCAATGCATCAGATGAAAGCCAAAAGAAAACATGGGTGTGACATCCCCAAAATTTTCAACATTGTTATTTGTAATTTTCAAAAGACACCTACCAGTACAATAATTAAGATCACATGCTTAAAAGTTAATACTTTATTCACTCTATAAATTATCCAGAAAGTATACTTCTTTTGGAAAAAATATTTGATAGACATTTAAGAGAAATGGAAAAATCTGTTTGCGGAGAAGTTTCACTATGATTTATAGAAATTAAATACTCACAAGTGTTTTATCTGTTTCTGCTTGCATTTGACACATGAACACATTTGTCTTGAAGCAGACAGCTTATAGCAACTTTCTTTTTGGTTTTCTGTGCATTCTACGTATGTATATAATAATAAAAACTTGTGTAAGTGTATGGCTGAATTGCAGACATTACAGTTATAGAGCCTTGGAGGGAGTTTGAATCTGAGTGTGGTTTTCAAAGGTGTAACTTCTGTTGATGGTCCTGTGCAAGGCCAGGAGTTGTTCTCGATGATCCTTGTGGGTCCCTTCCAACTTGGCATATTCTGTGATTCTGTGATTCCAAGTAGCTAAATGTTTTTGGGTGCTTTACATAGAGGAAAACAAAAGGCCCTTCTCCAATTTAAGGAATATTTTGAGGATGTGTCTTATGAAAGTTCACTTGCTTGCTGTAGTAGCTTTTGACCCCAAAACACTGAACATATTTCAAATTGAAGAGTTTGGCATGTGGATCAGTGTCTTTGTTAATTGGGTGTAACTAATTTATGACTCTAAGAAGTTGCCAAGTCTGCCCTAAAAAGAAGTGTCAGAGTGTGTTTCTTCCCCTCACATGTGATAGACATTTCAGCAGGAGTAGGAAGTGCTTACAATTCACAGGAAAATTCTAGTGTTCACTTCTGCTGTCAAAGATGACTCTAAAAGTTATTTGTGATGACACCAGATACACACACACATATCCCCTTCTAAAAGAAAGAAAGAAAAATCTGGTTTGGATCGAGAAGTACCTTTAGAAGGACTTACTTTTCTAAGTGTGGAGAGGACACAGGTAATTCCTATGTCATTTTCTTCAGAATTCTGGTGTCAAAGAGGTGCCTGTCAGGACATCTAACAGATAGTAACATCTGGGTTACCACGTGTTATGACCAAATTATATTCTGCCATTGCTATATCAAGTGTCTGCAACCTCTGCCAGTTCAATCTGTCTGAGATCAAACTATAACTAAAGTTGTCTGTACAGGCTTTGTTTGCGTAGACTGAATTGTTCTAAAACCCAAAGTCAAGTGACAAACTGATCAAACATCATCTACTGGCTGTTGGTACTCCTGACAGAATGTGTCTTTCGAAGGCCATGTTCTTCTGAGGCCCTGGGGAATGTCTGATGGTTTGAAGATTTGTCTTCTGGTCCAGCCTAATGAAAAGATATTGACTGTTTTAGTTTCATCACTGTTTGAGTCACAGTGGCAGTCTGTAATACAGAGATATTTAACCACCTATCTTGAAACTGTTTTACAATTAATAACCCTATGAATTAAATCAGCAAGTTTTGACATTATCATCTTAGTCCAAGATAAATGTTATTTACTGCCAAGAGTATTCAATGGCTCTGATACATGCATGTCATTGAACAACAATAAAACATCTATCCATAAACTCAAAGTTCCATTCTGAGTCACGCTGTACACAGGCAAGCCTGAGAACCGCACATAAATTCTGGTGGCCAATAGCCCCCAAAGGAACAATGTGATGTTCTCTGACTGCTCAACCTGACATATACGGTGTCCACTTATAGCTGGGTTAGTTGAGCTGGCAATTGATAGAACTCAACCTTGAGAAAGCTTAGAATTTCATCTCTGAATTTCACTACAAAGACCCTTAGTTAGAACTTCAGTATGTCATGCACAGTATTTTTTGTGGCATCACTTTAAAGTATTTCACAAATACCCTACTATTTGTATAATCAAATAATCAAAATATGTGAATTTCCTACTTTCAGAGAAAGATATTATTAAAATATAGGCAAAATATTGAATGAAATTAAAGACAACTTCATCAGGCTAGTTTTCAAGATATTTTTCTCTAAGAGTGGTAAGCAATTCCTTCTCTCAAAAATTCCCCATGAACAAAATACTCTATAAGCTGTGATAGAATAGTAGTATATCACTTTGGAATAAAAATTGTATATCCTTGCAAAAATTCAATTTACACATAAGTATTTTCAGAGCGATGACAAAAAAAAAAAGTGCTTTCTGCTGCCTATACCCAAAATTGCTAAGTTTTTTTCTTAGCAGGTAAATAAATAAATTTATAAATTTTTTGTTAAGTTAGAAAGAAAGCTCCTACCACTTTTGACAATATGTAATATTCTGGGTTTTTTATGACAACTTTCATTTTAAATGAAAAGGGAAAGATCTGTAACAGTAACCATGAATAAATATTATTAATAATGGAGAAGCACATTTTATTTGGCAAAAGAAAATAATAGAAGCTGAAGAACAATAAGATTTCTTTAGTATACAGTTATGTCTTCGTTGATTCCTGTGTAACACACCACATATTTTGTTGTGGCAGTAGAAACAGTCATGTTGTGCTGTTCTTGTTCTTTTTAATTACTAAAAAATTACTCTATCAAACAGTGCAAGGTAGAAAACTGAAATTATATTTTCTTTGAAGAGAAAAAACACAACCTGTTTAAGCGGGGCTTAATGAGTCAAGACCAGTTTACTGATGTGTGCCCAGTCCTAACAAGACCATGTGGCTTTGAGAACCAGAGCTGCTCTCTTCACATGGCCCATGAACAACCCAGGTCAGCACACACCTGGATATGTCATGGATGCCCTGATATTCCTTTGTAGCCCACAAGACTCACATTGATAGATTCAAAATCATTCATGATACCATTTATATCGTAACTTACAGGTCAGATTTTCAAACGGAACAAATTGGATTCTCGACTCCCCTGACCAACGATGCTTTAACCATAAATGTTGTTTAGACTTATTTCCTCATCTGTTTATATTTTCATGGAGGATGTCTCCATTAAATCAGATGGATCATACCTTTTAGTACTTTTCTGGCCTCTCGTTAATCATTGCTTGGATTACAAGTTGTGTCATTTTTCGGGATCTTCTATGGACCTTTTCCAACACACAGATGGTAGCTATAAATGGGTATGATTCAACAGATGCAATATAAATATTATGCCTGAGACTAAAAAGACCTTACCATGATATGTCAGAGAAATTCCAACCTTAGAAGTGCCCATTTACTTTCATGACAAGAAACAAGCTTGCAGGACATTAAATGAGATAAATGAGATTTAAGATATCTTTGTTGCAGATACATTAAAAAAGGATTCAGTTTTCCAAAAGCAGATGTTTGGTACAATATCCAGGGGACATTTACTCCACCTGTATTTTACTCTGCTAAAGGGCTTATAGCTCTTGTAGGTCCAATGTAGCTACTAATCCTAAGAAGATGTTTCTGATATTCCAGGGCATCACAAACAGCATTAGATGCCTATATGTGGGTCATTCACTTATGACCCTGAATCCATTCCAGATTGTTTTAAACAGCGTTTTTAGTGGTGATTTGCCAGCCAAAAGATCTTTCCAGTTTACCCTTGCATTCTTAAACAGTCCAGTATGAGAGGTTGAGGGTAATGTCCATCTTAGCCTTGTTTAAAAATTCACCATCTGAATTTTTGAAATATCTAGGTTGCTGTTCCTACAAATTTTGCTTAAAGGAACAGTTAGAAAATGTTATCTGTTTCAGTTTATTACCTTCATCCTTTAGGGCAATTATATGAGGAAGAGAATCTTTTGTCTAAGAGTTTTAAGCTTTGCAAAACACTTTATTTTTAGAAATAAAATTTCAGGTTATGTCCTTTCAGAAAACATTTCATTACGCAAATGACACTTCATAACACATGGACATGCCATATAACTATTATTTGAAACAGAAATATCTGCTTAATCAAAAGTAGATATTCTGCGCTTTGGGTTTTCAAATGCAGTGGTAACAATGGCGAGTGATTAGTTAATTCTGATAGAAAAACTGTATCTGATCTCTACTGATTTCTGAGAGTTTGTGGCTGGTAAATTCTTGGCCTGTGTCATTAATAACCTGGATAGAGATGAAGCTGAACTGCTTTCTTCTAATATCATGGCACTTGCCCTACCAATTTCTGTTAATTCTTATTTTATTGAATTAAAAGTGTTATTCCTAGTACAACCATTCACAAAAGGTGACCTAGAAATTGATTGTCCCAACTTCAGGGATCTATATATCTTTGTAACAGCACCCTTGCCCCAAAGTCTTGCAGTCTCTACAGCTAGAGAACAAAAGCTCAGATAAATTAAAATATCCATAAGGTTAGTTAAAGTGCATGTAGACAGCTCCCAAATTAACTCAGTGCCTTTTAATTTAGATTCGACTTCTAAAGGTCTTTTTGTTGGATTCACTTTAGAGCTGTCTTAAGTAGCTTGAATTATTTAGACTCTTATTGTAAGAGAATATTTCCTTTTTAGTGTAAACTGGATAGTTCACCAAACTTAATCCATTAAAGTGTTGAGAGTTCATGTTCGTCCAAGACAGGTTTTACTCCCAAATATCCATCTGACTATTGTGAAAGCCACCTCTTTAAATCCAGGAAATGGCTTTTGCAGGACATTTCTCTGACACCAAAATTGGTTTTGACTCACATTGGCCATTTAAACAAAGAACTATTTGTGTATTTAACTGCAAGAGAGAGAGATACACAATTAGCCTGAGGAATCTAACCAACCAGTTTTTAAGATACTTTAAAAGTCAATAAAATATTATAATAAGCTTATAGTGTTGGTCTCATGCATTTCAGTATGTATGTATGCAAACATATTTGCAACACACGATAAAATAGAAATTAGAAGTAAAAAAGTAAACATTTACTAATAATTTTGTGAATTTAAATAAATATATATTCATATATTCACACAGATATAAGCACATAAATATACACATGTTTAGATATGGACCCTTTGTTTTGACCCAGTTGAGTCTTTCCATCTATCTACAGAATAAAAAAAAAAAAAAGTGAGTAATGGTCATCTGTAAGATCTACATAAATTAAAGACTATGTCTTACATAACGTTTATAAGTGCTTTTTGATTATATCTAACAAATGTTTATTAGGAATTAATTTTCACTAGTTTTGATTTTACCCTACAGAATTGTTGGCTTGTGTGATTGATAGCAATTGGTCTTTAAATCACAGACTACAAGGGAAATAAGAGTATAAAATATCAACATGTTTGTTTATTTCTTATCTGTTTACTGCTATTAGTTTTGCCATTTCAGATGGCATAAATCTGATAATTAAACACACTGACTTTTCCATCAATGCCAAATTCAGTGACAGGTAGTTCAATCAGCATAGGATTATTAGCCTTCTGATGCTTTTATTAGGACCTAGGTATACATTATTATCAGCTTCAAACTTCCTTTAAAGAAAAAACAACAACAACAAAAAAAATCCCCCAAAAAACCAAACCAACAGAGGAAGAGCGTTCTGATTTATTTCACTTCACTCCCATTTCATTCAGGAACATTATCTTAACCCTTCTCTGGTTTGAAAGCCCTAATGCACTTGGCTATCTTGGCAAAGCTTTTTTTTTTTTTTTGACAATTTATGATAAATTATCTTCACCAAATCATTTTATAGATGTCCACACACATCTGTCTCCCAGTCTGAGACGACTTCATCCATACCTGATAGACCACCTTGACCATTACTGTTATCCATCAGATGCATTTCTGCCACTGTTTTGTTCACAAGCCTCCCATTTTGATTAATGAAAACAATGGATTGTGGGGTATCTTACAGGACAACACATGGGTTTGATTGTGTAGTATTTGGTACAACACTTCTCCAATGCACAGAGATGAGTTCTTCCACCGTTCTAAAAGACAGAATGCGGAATCTCTGCTGTAACTTCTACCTGACTACAAGATACAAAAATTAATTCAAAAGTTAAACCAAGTTTTTCTAACCTAAAATTAAGTAATATTAAATGTACCCTAATACAGTATCTGAGCAATTGTAAAGAAAAGAGCATTTACAGAAAAACTTCAATGTCACTTATAGTACAGGAGCCCAGTACATCCCATCAAGAACTGTGTCAAGTACTGTAACAGCCAAGGAACATAAATCTTGGTGAAGTGGGTGGAGAATATGATGGAGAATTTTTTCTTTTTTTTTTTTTACTGTAAATTACCAGTTTGTCTAAACCAAGCAATTATGTTGCTTTTGCTAATCACAGCTTCTCTCAAGCTTTTAAAATATTAGTTTTTCTTTATGTAATGGCAATTTGGAATGTAAACGAGAAATTAATCACAGCAAAAACATACAAAAAGTACATAAATGCTTCATTTAAACATTTTTTAGTATGTAAATATATCTGAAAGGTTTTATGCTGGTTTTGGAAGAAACTGTTTTGAAATCATAAATATTTCTTAGTGTAAGAAAACCAGTTCTCATGCACCTTTATGAGTTAGGTCCTGCCAAGGATATTTCACATTTCTTTTTCATGTTGATTTTTTTTTTTATTTTTTTCATATTCATCCTGATTTCTATAAAGCAGTAATAATGAATATTTTTAAAATATTATTTAATTTTTACAGATGTTATTTTTCTCTATGTGTTTGTACAAATTATGTGCACATATATATATATATATGTACATTCTGATATTGTTGCAGAGCCTTACATTCTTTGGTAATATATGTATGTGAGTAGAAAATCTTCAACAAAGATAACAAAAAGTCACGGTTATGCAGGAGGGCTAAACAATTACAACAGAGCACTGGCATCAAATTTTATTAAAATATATAAACAAGTGATTTTACATAATAATTTCTTAATCTTTATAATTTCTTCTCCTGTACACCTTGCTAAGACTTTTTTAGACTTTCACACTGATCAATTACATACAGCTCAAATATTTTAGATGCACAAAGGAACTAGAAAAAAATTTGATAAATAGCAGCTAAACATGATTGGGGTTTTTTGGGTTTTGTGTTGAATCTAGCCAAAATAAAGTGTTGATTCTCTTTTGAGTTATTTTGATAAAACTATAGTTCCACTAATTAATTTCATTTATTTTTTCCTAGAATTTAATCTTTGTAATTCATATCTCTGTCTTCATATTCGTTACTCTAATTAATATTCCTGTTGTTGAAGGGTTTTCAGCTGATACTGATTTTTGAGTTTCTCTCTGAATAAAGGTCGTAGATACTGTTAACTCTGATCATTTTCCTGGGTTTAAAATACAATAGATCTGTATTCAGTCTAAATTCACTTGGCATGATAAAATTTCATTGTAAAATGATGTGCAGCCAGTTTTGAGTCATATCGCCTCAGGCTCTGACATCATTCACTCTCAGTAAAATGAATCATATCCTTTATAGAAATTCAGGTCAAGCACAAACTTTGGGGGAAAAAAGGCTAAAAGAAAATAGAAAATTACACTATGTCATTGATCCAATGTAAACCCCCACATTTCTATTGTTGAATGTAAAATCATGAATAGTTTAATGTTCTCTTTTGTAGATAAATTTGTTCTCTGTTCCTCTCTGAGTCATTAAAGGTCTTATTTGTCTTAATATAGTGTTACCAGCATGATTGATGAAAACTTAATTAATTTGAGATGCCAGCTTGTACCCTAGAAAAATCAGAGGACTTAAGCTTTTTATTCTCTGATATTACATTTTACATCACACGTGTGATGTATTACATGCAGCATCATGAAACCACCATTACATTGAAATGAGATGAGATCAGAGTGTGCTCCCTTTACCTGGTTATCCCTACTTATATACAATATCTATCTATATTCAGGGGTTTTTATTAAGGTGAGTGTAAGAATTTGCTGAATATTATTGACAGAAAATTTTCTTGTGTAACAAACACAATTTTCAAAGGAGTTCATTTAAATTTTCAGTACCCTTTCTGGTTTTGTCCAGGCATGACATTTATGTTTGGATGAAGAATTCTATTCCACCTGCAGTCAACCACTTGACTGATCAGCTTGCTCAAAGAAACAGCAAGAAGTGATACAGATCTAGTACAGAAGTTAAATGACGGAAAAATCAAAGTTATAGCAACTCCCTAGGCAAAGTGATTTGAGAGGTCAAAGCTCCTTGGCTCTGTTTGCTGATAATTAATTTCATGTTATTTTTGGACTTTGTACAACTTTGTGTTGTTCAAGATTGTCTTCCAAGAGCTAATGGGTGACAAAGCAAACCTTTGAAAATGGGGGAGTGGAAAGGGGGGGAAGAAAACCCAAGAGTTAATATTATTCCAGCTTTGCTTGCAAACCTTATATTTATTAAGCAACAATGTTGTTTTTGAAAAACTATACTGGAACAAATATTTTTATATGGGAGAATAATGTCCTTGTAATACAGATCTGAGAGACTGTTCATTATGCTCTCCCTGAAAACAGAAGGCTTTTCCCAGTAGTGCAAGTTCTAATGTTTCAACCAAACTAATTTTTAAAGTTTCAAATGGTTGAGTTGCCAAGACTCCCTTGTTGGCTCCCTCCTCAAGCTGAAAAATAGCAAATGTCAGAATATTGATATTTGAGCTCTTTTTTATTATTATTATTTCTGTACCTCATTGACTGTTAAAACTTACACTTTTTCATACAAAGAGAAGGATTTTCATGTTAGACATTTATATGTTAAAATACAAAACATTACAAAATAAAAAGAAGTTAATAAACACTAAAGTCTATACCTAAATTGGGTGGAAGGCAGTCTCTGTAAAATAATTACTTAAACGGATCAAAATCAAGAGACTGAAAATCAGGATGGATTTTTACCAACTCTGAGGAAGGCCCAGAAACTTTTTGGGAACATGTTAGTTAGTAGCACAGGACCGAATCCCTTGAGGGACAGTTCTAGTTACAATATCATGAGTTAAGATCCACTCGCTGGGAAAATTCCCAGCCACTGTTAAATTTATCACAGAAGCACAGAATCACAGAACATGCTGAGTTGGAAGGGACCCACAAGGATTATGGAATCCGACTCCTGGCCCTGCACAGGACCATCATCAAGAGGCACACCATGTGCCTGAGAGTATCATCCAAATGCCTCTTGAGCTCTGTCAGCCTTGGTGCTGTGACCACTGCCCTGGGGAGCCTGTTCAGTGCCCAACCTCTGCGGGAAGAACCTTTTCCTAATATCCAAACTAAACCTCCCCTGACACAACTTCAGGCCATTCCCTTGGGTTCTGTCACTGGTCACCAGAGATCAGTGCCTGCCCCTCCTCCTGCCCTCCCCAGGAAGTTGTAACTGCAGTGAGGTCTCCCCTCAATCTCCTCCAGGCTGAAGAGACCAAGTGCCCTCAGCCTCTCCTCATACGGCTTCTCCTCAAGGCCCTTCATCATCTTCATTGACCTCTCTCCAGTGGCTTAATGTCTTTTTTATATTGTGGTGCCCAAAACTGCCACAATATTCCAGTTGAGGCCACACCACTGTAGAGCAAAGCAGGACAATCCCCTCCCTCCCCCAGCTGGTGATGCTTTGCCTGATGCCCTCCAGAACACAGTTGGCCCTCCTGGCTTCCAGGGCACTGCTGACTCATATTCAACTTGCCATTGACCAGGACCCCCAGGTCCCTTTCCTGGCAATGCTTTCCAGCATCTCATTTGTCTGCAAATCCTGGGTTACTCCATCCCAGGTGCAGAATCTGACACTTTCCCTTGATGAACTTCGTATAGTGAGGAATGTCACCAGTCCCATTCCTTTCGGTGTTCTGTGCTGTATCAGAGGTCGGATTGGACCGGCTTGTTCTCTTTCCTGAATCTCGGGTTTGTGGTATCCAATTCCTAATGGAGATCATCATGGGTCTTTTGAAAGTCCCACCCTATCAAATGGCATTTTGAAGGGCTGAGAGCTTCAAAAGAAAAGTCATACTGAAAAGAATCTGAAAAAAAGAGACTTCAGAGAAAGACAACTTAGAAAAAAAGGCCTCTGTAAGTGGTACATCTCAAAATGCTGCAGCTGCTGGTTTATTGGCATTTTCTCCCATTTTAAGCTGCTTTATCAGCACTTCCTTTCCTTCATGCACCATTTGATCTACAAGGGCTTCATTTTTTATGTCAAAGTCACTGTTTTCCTTAAAATAAGTACAATTTTTTACACAATGATTTCTTATACTCCACCCTGAGCCAGGAGATTCTGTATATCTGAAATGTCAAGTAACCTGATGTAATGAATTGAGAATCAGTGAGAAGGAAAGAGAGGAGCTGTAGCCAGGATTCAGGATTACACCGTGTGGACAGCTTTGTGGAAGCATTCTGCCAAGTGCACAGTCACAGAATGGTTTGTGTTGAAATGGACATTAAAGATCATCTTCTTCTAAGCCCCTGACATGGGCAGGGACACCTTGCACTGAACCAGGTTTCTCAGAGCCTCAGCAACCTGGCCTTGAACACTTCCAGGGATGAGGCATCACCTCTTTGGGCAACATGTTCCAGTGTCTCACCACCCTCATAATAAATTCCTTCCTAATATCTAATGCAAACATACTCTCTTTCAGATAACAATGCTGCAGAATGCAACAACTTCTACTGTTCTTCTACCAGGAATTTGGAGGTAATATGAATAAATAAATATTTAGCATTTAAACTATTTTTTAAATAAGGTTTGTCTCCATTTGTTCCAGTGCAGGTCATATACTAAAACCCTAATAAGTTGTTCTATACGCAATTTTTAAATTAGAAAACAAAACAAAATAAAACAAAACAAAGCAAAAACAAAACAAAAAAAACTACCACCACTTAAATTATAGATTAAGCTTCAGATAACTTTAACCAGAATATAGAAAGACAGAGATTTGTAATGGCTGTTCATGTTCTTGCAAACATTATTGTATTTAATTTTAAGAGTAATAGTAGTCTCATTCAATTTTTGTATGCATGCTAAGCATGCAGGAAATAAGAGACAAGCACAAAGTAACACAAGGTTTGGTAAGCAAAGAGATAAAGAGAAATTCAGAATGATCCCTTGTTTCTCAGCATCCTTTCAGGACATCCCACCTGCTAACCCTGTTGCAGGCACAGAAACTGGAAGAAAGAAAAACTGTGGAGGCTTCATTCATAAAATTCAATAAGCTTGGCTAAACTGAAAGGAAGCTTTCACTGCTCCCTCTATTAATTTCCTGGCCTTTTTTTTTTTCCCTTTTGTCATTATCTTTTCCTGTACACACCACAAAACAGAATTTCAACAAGAAGTTATTTTATCATATAGTCAGTAACTCCAGATTTCACACTTTTACATGGCTGTATCTTCCCGTTTACCTGAGAGAGAACTTGCATTTCTCGGTCTGAGCATTGAGGCAGGTACAACTATCTACTCACAAATTTCACCAGACTGCTGGAAAGACTGAAACAGCACCTCCCTGGCACATTGACTTCTTCTTAAGTGATAAGTGAAAACTAATTTATACCTAAATTCTTTAATTTTGTTTTCCCAGGCAATAGAAATAATGTAAGACCTTCTAATATATTTTTATTTCTACGCTATTTTAACAATATAACTTGTTTTCTCTATAAATGTATTACTTTTATATATTATTTTCACTGAGATAGCGTCAAAAATGTTTCATTGTACAAACTATAGGGGCAAGGTAACATTTTCAAGGGTAAGGGCTTTTCCATCTGAAATCCAGAGACCAGAGATGGAGACAGGAAAAGAAAACTAAGAAGAAAGGATAGCAGTTTAAAAAAATGGACACTATTTAGAAGTAATAACCATGAAGCTTTTTCATTCATATACTTTAATTATTTTTGTAGACATCGCAGAATAACTGTGATTTTCAGGACAAATTTATCACTAAATTTCTACTCTTATGGGAGCTTATGTTAACAAAGGAGAAAATGTGAGGAAAAATAAGAAAATACTTGTTTGTAAATCTGTCACTGGCAGATTTTGTCTATAAGAACATACTGGAGCAGGAAGATGCCCTTTATTTGCTGAGTAATCACCAGTGCATATGAAGAGCTTTAAAAATTGAAGCACCCAACTTTGACTTGATGCAAAAGAACAGGGGAAGTCAAGAGTTAGGAGCATATAATGGGCAAATGGGGTGAAAAAGATCCTTCTAGAAACCTTTTCGATGGATGACACCAAAATTATGGTATTTGTTGAGGAAGAAGAAAACAATATCCAGGTCTTCAAGTACAAAAAAAAAAAAAGAAAACAAACAACAGGAGAGTTTGGATAGGAACTGTTGTAGCCAAAGCAGAGGTCTGTGACACCTGTGAAATACAATCGTGTTAATAAGGATGTGGTTACTCTTAGCTTGCCCTTACTCAAGATATATGTGTGACAACATACTCTAAACAGCAGTATTTTATAACAGTCTTATGACATGGGCAAACAGTGTTCAAGCATTTTTAAAATAAGTGTGTGAGCAATGTCAGTAATAAGGGGCAAAGAGGGGTTTGTGTAGTTGCACTTAAAAGAGACGGGGAAACATCAACAGGTGTCACACAAGGATCAGAGTTTGCTAGACAGAGAAGAAAAACTAAGATAAGCACAAGAGACAGCAAACAGGAAGGACACCCTGCCCATTAAACAAAAATCATGACTAGTAAACCCCAAAATAAGAAAGAGACCCTTGGGAACAGATGAGATCCCCCACCTATCCCTTCTGGGAGGGGGAAGAGCAGTATAAAACCACATGAACATGCAAAGACAATTGGAGAAGATGTCTCCTTTTGTTTTGACTTAATAAAAGAGCTCTCTACCCTGCACCTGGGAGACCAAGAACCATCAAGGGCTGTGGCCACCAACACTACACAGCATCATTTCCATGGCAATGTGTTGTCACAGCTGAGCAGCAGATGAAGTGTTAAAGACTAAAGATTTTAGTGAGAAATACAGGCAGTGATTAACCATTAGCACAAAGTGTGTTCTAATGAATGAAACTAGTGAAAATTTCTTTTGAATTTGAAGCTGATCTGATTCATTAATCTTCTAAAGGCTCTTGTGACGATCTCCAGTTTCCTAGCTGATAAAAACACATACATACAAAAATATTTTCAGTTACAACACTGTATTGACTGGATGCATCTTGAAGATTGGAGGATTAGATGCTATATTTGACTTTGCAGGGGTGCTAAACAGAAATTTAGAGTAAAAAAAAAAAGAGAATTTTCAAACATGGACTGGTGTTGCTATTAAGATTAACAAACTACTGCTTTACAAGGTAGGAATCTTAAGAAATATGCAGTATGTTCTGAGTGTCAAGAAGAAGAGAGCAAAGATAGTTCAGACACATTAGTAAGACTTCTAAAATATTAAGTGATTTTGAAACCTGTTCTGCCTGGGTTTGATTCAAAGCTTCTGTTGATTTCATTGAGTTCTGGGCTCAGGTTTCAAGTATTGAGTATCAAAAAAGTTTTTCCATTTTTCATAATAAAGTACCAATGGATGTGATCAGCTTAGAAGCAGGGACATGTTATAAAATAAAAAGCAAAGAGAGTTCACATTTTTCAGGTTTGATTAATCAAATCTAATCACATAAAATATGTTATCATCATAGATTCTAATTTATTTAAATAGACAGAAATATCTTAGAGTACATTAGGAATAATAATTGAAGACTAAAATACTTTTTCACCGAACAAGAATGGTCAGCTATTTCTTAATGTGTTAAAATAGTACAGCAGTGAATATGGCTTAGAAATTGAGAAATTTTCAGACCAGTAATACTGAATAAATTATGACATATAATTCTGCACAGCCTGTAACTTATTAAATACTTCAGAAAGCAGGTTTGTTTTATTGATTACTTCCATCCTTCTTTTCTTAACAGATGAGAAAACACTATAATGAGATGAAGGAATTAGGAATTTTCTTCTTTGACTGCTTTGTTAAACTTGGAAAATTATGTTACTTTTCCATGTTACTACACCTCTCATCATTGTCTCCTGGTTTATCCAATTACTCCATAAACACTTATGGCAAGAATTTTACTTTTTATAGTGTCTTCTTTTTTATTTTTATTGTTGTTTTTCCTTAAGAACTTAAGACTTTGAGGGATTGATCTCAATGTGACATCATGGGAACTTGATAGTAGTTAGTGCTGCCCAAAGACACGTTGCATGCACAAAACCCTACCCCATGGGGTACAGAGCTGATAATATATACATACTTTAAAACAACCTTTGGAGAAAAACAAAAGTGAGGAAGGTTTGGGAAGGGAAGGTTTGGGAAGGGAAACCACTGAAAAACTGCCTCAGTAAGCAAGGAAAGGATTCCAAAGCTGCAAGGGAAAGAGAGGCTGCAGAATTGCAGGAGGAAGGCCTTTAGCACCACAAAGATTAAGGCACTTTGAGCACTGTGCAAGAAGAGGAAGACACAGATTTCACCATAGAGAAATGGGGGACCCCAAGAACTAAAAATATTGTGTTATCAAGTAATTCAATAATAGAGAATTTCAGTAATATAGTTAGGAGATAACACCTGATTAATTAGTTACCTTGGTTACATTTGCATTCATTACAGGGAGGGCTACAGGGTAACAGCCACGAGCAATGCAATGTAAGGTAACATTAAAAGTATTTACTGGGGAAGTAAAAATCTATTAATGTCAGAGTGAAAGCTCAGACAAGATACTTCTTGAAAATATGTGCCAATTCTTTTCAGCATGTTTAATAAATACTAATTGAAATGCAGAAAAAAAATTCCTTGGGTAATCAAGTGAATAAAGAGCCTATGTTCCATGAGTAAATGAGAAGATTTTGGCTTGATTACCCTAGTGAAACAAAAGTTAAAAGGGATGTGATTGCCATCTATAAAGACTGGTTAAAGAGAAGGATATGTGGGAGAGCATGTAGGAAAGAAGGCAGAAAAGAGAGAGCTAATGATGAAACACAACCTTGGCACAATGGCAAATAGAAACAATGTGTTTGGAAATCAGAACAGAATGCTTAAATCTCAGGGGCTGCTGCACTTGGGAACAGCCTTTCAGGAAGGATTACAGCGAAAAGAAAATTCATTTTCCGAAATGCCATTATATATGGAGACTTCATGGAACACTGCACTGCCCTCAGTGCTGCAGACAGACCCTTCCACTCCACAACTCCTTGATTCCTATGACAGACAAATGATTTTTACAGTGATGGCTGATGAGACTTCACAGAAATCAGTAATGAATGAAGAGTTGAGCAATGGATCCCTGTAGTAACAGGACAGTTCTCAGGAAAGATTTATCTGGTGGGAGTTAATGAACTCGTTTCAGGTGTTATCCTTTGAATTACTTAGGGACATAATACTTTTAAACTATTGTAAGCGAAGATGGTGGATTTATTTCAGTTTGGATCGTTTGCCTTAATTTCTACGTGGAATTAGAATGGATTATTTTTTATTTCTTTAATCTGATTTTGATGAAAAGGATGAAACAAAAAGTTTTAATGATTTTGGTTGATTTTTTTTTAATTAAAATTACTTTTTAAGATTTCAGTAATTAAAATTAAAAAAAAATCCACATTATATTGTTTGCTCTATGCATACCTTGCTGATGCATCATGATAGTATTTTAGCCATTTTATTCTGACATTTCATTTCATTCTGACATTTGACTTATTGAGAAGATCCATTTGTTACTACCAAGTGACACTTCTGTTCTTTTTAGGTCTCTCTGGTTCTTGACATTGGCAAGAACTAAAGGAAATTCAAAGGAAATGAGAGGTCTGGTCATAAAATTCCATAAAAGGAATTTCAGGTCTGGTTAAAACACTTAGACCATAAGCTGTGTTACTATGCAATGATATCTCAAATTTTCCAGCTAAACCACAATTCAGAGTAAAGAAATAGATAAATAGAAATTCAAATATAAGGCTTGTGAGATGAGAAGACTAAGGTAATGTTGTGTCTTCGTTTTGTCTGGGATAGAGCTAATTTATTTCCTAGTAGCTGGAAAAGTGCTGTGTTTTGGATTTAGGATAAGAATGATGTTGATAACACCCTGATGCTTTGGGTTTTGCTGAGCAGCGTTTACGCTCAGTCAAGGACTTTTCATTTTTTCATGCTGTCCTGCCTGAGAGGAGGTTGAGAAAGCACAAAAAGCTGGGAGAAGACACAACCACAACAGCTGACCCAGCTGTCCAAAGGAACATCCCTGACCAAATGGCATCAGCTGAACAATAATACTGGGGTGTGTTGGTCACAGGGGTGGCAGCCCCTGCTCAGGGATGGGATGGGCATCAGTCAGCAGATGGTGAACAATTGAACTGTACATCACCTAAATCATACTAATATTTTATGGTGTGCTTGGCTCTGGCACTGAATAGCAAACCTTATTTGGAGTGACAAACTCTCTTATTAACTCTATGGGAAATAGATTGGTGTAGAGAGGAAATGATCTTTAAATTATTACAAAGTTACATCTACACAATATGATTTCATAAATAAAGCATTTCTAATATAAGCAGGTTGCCCTGCCTGTAATACAGCTAGTATGATAAAGTTAATAAAAAATAAATGTGAATTTGATGTAACATTTTAAATGACGTGAAAAAATTCCTTACTAAATTATAAACATTCACGGATTTTTCTCTAAAGCCAAATATCCCAGAAATTTAGGTTTACTGGTAATTTTTAAAAGACTAGACACTTTTTATTTGGAGGTATAACATCAAACTGTTATTTCCTCATACACAAATTTTGAATTTATTTCAATTCTGTTTACACATTAAAGGGTTTTTCTGAATCTCTTTTGTTAGCATATGTGATTATTTTCTCATATTTATTGGTAAAAAAATGTTTATGTGTAGTAGATTTAAAATTAGTTAAGAACATAAAAAACATTCCCTTTTGTTGATGAACAACTTGTTTAACCAAGGATTAACCTGTTTATAGTTTACTTTTCATATCACAGTATAATCTATGCTGAGTTTAATTTTCAGACTGTGACCTCGATTTCTGTAAATTCAAATAGAGATTAAAAATACAATTAAGTGTCAAGCATTCTAACTTTTCTGTACTAATTATGAAGGGAAGGCATATAATAGGAATAGAATCATATTTCTTCTTGGTTTTATCTTCAATTTTCTTCATCAGAACCCTTTACAGACATGTAATAGATAACACACTCCTGTTGGTTCATCAATACATACAGATATGTACAGGTAAAGCATTTCAAATAGAGCAGATCATGAAACACATGATTGGGTTATGACAGCTGAGTTGAGGAGTGAATTGAGTTCCCCAGTGATAATCTCTCAGGTGTTTCATAATGCCTTGAATTCTAGTTAGTGAACGTTTCTTCCTAACACTTGGAATTTCAAAATTTTGATGACACCCCCGTCATTCTTTTCAGCATGATTTTTCTTGATATCTTCAGTCCAACTAAACACGCCAAAGCCCTCTGGAATTCCAAGGCAGCATTTCTATCAACCCCTTTCCTTACTTCTCCAAGATTCAACAACTCCATCATTTCATGGTTGCTCTACCCAAAGACAGGCTCCAACCATCACATCACCCACCATTCCTTCTCTCTTGGGACTCTCTGTTTTTTCTCCCTGATTTCTCTTTGTCTTTTCCAACCTTAATGATTCTATGATTTTGTGATATTTCTCAACCTATTCACTTCTTCCGAGAGCTATATCACGGAGCAGAGGAGTTCCCCTCTCTGGGCACAGACCCCTAACTCTGTTCACTGCTGTAGCTGTGTTGTTCCCACTGGAGCTCTGTCTGGGCAGCTCTGTCAGTCTTGGTGGGAACAGGGATCAGAGAGGCTATGGCCTTCTGGGAAGTAGATGTCATTGTTTTCTGGTCACACCACCAGGGTCACAGTGCTGTCCCAGTGCCCTTCCCATGCAGATTGCCATGACCTGTTTAACCCCCAGGCCACCAGCCAGTGACCACTGGGTGTGGAGGCTGAGCTGCCTTTGCCCCTGGCCCTGCCCAGGTCTCCTCAGCTGCTGCCACACAAACTATGGGCTACTGGTGGGTGTCTTCATTCCCCTCAGATTCCCTTGGTTCTGGTCCCTGTGCACCCTGTTAATGTGCTCAGCTGCCCATCATGTTGGCACCTGAACTGCTCACCTTGGCAGGTCTTGAGTGAAGGAGCTCTGGGGTGCTCTCTTACCTAAGAAGTAACTTCTGTCTCTTTTAAATAATCTTTTTTTTTCTTACTTTTTATTAAATTTGTTTTCTATCAGGAGCTTTTTATGACTATTTTTACTTCTTGGATAAACAAAAGTACTTTTTTATATGCTTTCCTTACTTTTAAGTGGTCTTTGTGCCTAAAACCATTGACAGAACCCTCACAAGGTTTTTCAAGGTTAGATTTCCTACCTGAATAAAAACGGGACATTAAAGTACCTCTTTTTCTACCCTTTTTTCATTTCTTCCATCAAAAGCTAAATTGAATTGCAACCAAAAACTTGGTGCATACCTGAAGATCTTTTTTGGCATCATCAGATGCCAAAAAGCAACCAGCAACAGAAGCATTTTTATTCCTTTATAACAATTTCCCACTTGCATCTATAACCAATTTAAAAAAAAAAAGATTTGTGCAACACATTTTAGAGTCTCATCATTAGAACAGCTTTCTGTAGAGACTGTCCATGACATGTTAATGGCACAAATTTCTGCTTGGGCTCTTCATGTCCCTGTTCATTTTAGGTGGCTGTTTATGGCTGTGCTGTTATCTCTGTACAGCCACGGCTGCACAGCTGGGAGCAAATAAAGCAGTTACCTCAACACCATGGCTGAAATATGGTGTAATATCCCCAAGAGTGGCAAAACCATAATTTTTGGTACCTAGGTGGTCAAAAGCCTGGAGAAATGCCACAGAAGAGAATGAACAGAAATACCACAGAAGAGAATGAACAGATGAGCTGTTTCTCTTGATTTTAAGGGGTTTTAGTGACTTGGCCATGAACAAAAGAAAGCAGTGCCAGTGGTGAGAATAAAGCATGAAATCTGAGTTCAGATAATTTTGGAGAAGAAGCTTTTGTGGCAGCATAGGTATAACTGGGGATGCCAGGGAATGCTGATCCTTGAAAGGGAGCTCTGCCTTGTGGGATTTGTATCAGAAAGATAAAAGGGCAACTGCACAGGCAAACACAAGAGAGGAGTAGTGGCTGGAANAAAAGGGCAACTGCACAGGCAAATACCAGAGAGGAGCAGTGGTTGGAAGGTTCTAATGAGCAGGGAGTTGATCTGAGTTGAAATCAAGAGCGGTGCAAGGGTTAGATCAGGGCAAATTCTGCCTTAAATTATATTGGAATAAGTGTAATTGCTCTGACCAGACACTACATTTAGATGGACGTAAAATCCCAGTGCAAGCAGGAGTTAGCTTGTTATTTTCAGACCTCTTCATTTGAATCCTTTTTTGGGTGAATCTTGTACTCCCACAAATCCTAATTTTCACATAAATTATGGAGAACATTAAACTTTGGGGTTTTTTTTTCCACCTAATTCCTAATTTTATTTTTTCACTCCCATACTTCTTAGCGACGCAACCATATCAAGATAGATTTAGCTGTTGTTTTTTTTCTTTGTGTCAAATGTACATATTTTTATTTTTTAACTAATATTAGGTTTAAAAAGAAGAATTTTGGATAATAGGTGTTCAATTTCAACAACTCGTATCTGCACTAAATTATTCCAGACTAAATTATTCCAAACTGAAATTGAGAGAATCCAATTTGAGCCACTTTTATGCTCCTAACAACATCTTTGCAGTGCAAGAAAACAATATGATAAGTGATGCAAAGTCTGACAGTTCATAGATACAAATACCTGAATCTGTTTGACCAGAACACGTGTATGAGAAAGCTATTTGTTCGTGATATATGAGATGAATGTCCCTGACCCCAAGAAATTGAGGGATGAAAATCAGATGGTTATGATTAATATTATGCAAACTATTTTACAAGTAAACCTAGAGCAGTGGAAATTGCTTTCCTTGCAGATGGGCTGGGAGGATTTATGAAAAATCATTTTCTTTTTTACCTTTCTGTGAAGTCTTGCATATTTCAGAATGAAAAATAAACAAACAAAAAACCAAACAGAGCTCAACTTCGTTGTTTCTTCCTAAGTCCCATCCTTAATTTTTTTTCTTTTTGTATAAGCAAAACTGCGTGACTCATTGCAGAGGGAAAGGAATTAAATTAAAATTAAATTTGATGCTTAATATAATTCCACTTTCTCCACTCTAATGGTAGAAGAAAACAATCATAAAGGGGCTCTAAAAGTAGAAAATAAATCAGTTTATGTGAATATGTTTGAAGTTCTCATGTACTCACATGTTCTTCCTTTTTTTAAAAAGAGTATTTTGCCATTGCTATACAGGGATCCTCAGAAGAGTGACTAAATGGGAGGCAGCATAAATGCTTTTAAAATCTGAACCTCCAAACACTTGATTAGTGTTGATTCATGTCATCAAAAAATGCTTCTTCATCTGCCAGCGCTTGTGTTGGGTCTCTGTGACCAGGTTTTGGTAGTGAGGAAGCTACAGGGGTGGGTGGCTTCTGTGAGAAGCGGCCAGAAGCTTCCCCCATGTCCAGGAGAGCCAATGCCAGTCAGCTCCAGGAGGGACCCACCACTGACCAAGTCTGGGCCAAACATGAATGATGGTAATGTATCTGTGATAACATATTTAAGAAGGAAAAACCAGTTAATGGATAGATGAAAATTGCAGTCAGAGAAGAGCAGAGTGAGAACATGTGAACAGCAATGCAGACAAGCAGGGCAGTGTAGAAGGAGGGGCAGGAGGTGCTCCAGGTGCCAGACCACAGATTCCCCTGCAGAATGTCGTGCAGCCCATGGTGAGGCACTGTGCCCCTGCAGCCCCTACAGCCCAGGACCCACCCTTAGACCATGGAAGAGCCCATGATGGAGCAGGTGAATGCCTAAAGGAGGCTGTGACTCCGTGGGAGGCCCATGATGGAGCAGGGTCCTGGCAGCGACCTGCTGAGCTGTGGAGAAAGGAGCCCATGCTCAAGCAGGTTTTCCTGGTAGGATTTGTGGCCCCATGGGGGTCTCACATTGGAGCAACTTGTTCCTGAAGGACTGCACCCCAAGGAGAAGTGACCCACGTTGCAGCATGTTTGTGAAGAACTGTCGTCTGTGGGATGGACTCACGTTGGGGTAGTTCATGGTGGGGAAAGGACATCTCTCCCTCAGCAGTGGCAGAAAACAGCCTGTGATGAACTGTCCATAACCCCATTGCCCATCCCCATGCATTGCTGTGGAGAGGAGGTAGAGCTTGGGAAGGAAGGTGAGGTGGAGGGAAGGTGTTTTTAAGATTTATTTTATTTCCCATTATCCTACTCTGATTTTATTAGTAATAAATGTAATTAATATCCCCACTTTGAGTTTGTTTTGCCCATGATGGTCACCAGTAAGTGACCTCTCCCAGTCCTTAACTCATGAATCCTTTGTTGTATTTTCTCTCCTCTGTCCAGTTGCAGAGAAGAATGAGCGGATGGCTGTGGTGAGTGCCTGGCATCCAGGCAGGGTCAGCCCCCTACACTGCTATAAAACAGGTCTCTAGTACCCAAATTCCTGAGGGAAAAAAATGCCTTTCCACCTTAATTACATAGTTCTTACTTTAAGAAGAAAAGAGAGAGAGTGAATATTGTATATAAACCAGATAAGAACACCTAGTGTGATGAAAGGATGAGATCACTTTAGAGTATTTTCTACAGATTTCCTGAGTGATTTTTTCTTCATAATATATAAATGTATGGTAGAAATATTGCTTCTGTTAAAAGCAAATATTTGTGTCTGCCTGAAATTGTTACTCATTGAGAAATTATACACCTTCCTCATTGTCTCTGTTATGCTTTCACAGTTGAAAAGAGCAGCACGAAATGACTATTGATTTGTTGCACAATTTCTTCTTGCATTTCTACTTCATCACATTTATATACTACATAACCTATGTGTGTATTCCTTCCTGGGATATTATAGGATTTCTATAGTTGTTCTCTCTTTCAACCCGAGAGCAAAATTTATCAGAATATTAAGAAAAAAACTCGGAGTCTCATGTAGGTTCACTTTCAAGGGATATCTGTAGAGAACACGAACATAAAATATAAAGGTCAGGTGTTCAGGTGGTACAAATCACTGCAGGTCTACTTAATGTTGCTGCTGTATTAATTGGTAGTAACTTGGAATCTTAGAATCATGGAATCTTGCTTGCAGGTCATAAATAATGTTGATTTGCACCACATTAAAGATTTGCACCACACTGTAAGACAATTTCCAGTGGAAACTGCAACTTTCTGAGTTGATTAAGTCAAAGGATCCTTTCCCTTCACTGGCTTATGCCAACAGGACTAGCCTAAAGTAAATAAAATGAAAAATCATAATGAGGTTGAGGTGTAAAACCCCATAAGGTCTGCATAAAACTACTACAGACCAAGACAATTCCTTTGTCAGTGGTCAAAGAGGAGCGATCACTGACATGGTTTATCTTCCTCTTCTTGCCCCTTGCAGATCAGTGTGACACTAAGGGAAAAAGAAGTTGGAATAATGATATCAATCGTCCATGGGTGATATATGACCTGGAGCTGAAAAGAATCTCAGTTTTACCATGGTTCTCTTATAAATGTGTATCCCTCAATATCCTGTCTTGAGGCATAAGGAGCACTGAAGATTGCAATACCCCTGATCCTCCTGTAGGCTGCTCACTGCAATATGGTCTCCCTAGGAATAAACGACAAAAACCTCAAACACTGACTCTCTGCCCAAAGCATTTAACAGAGCTCACTTTTTACTGAGAAATTACATTGATCAGAAAAATGGACAGGCAGCTTTTCCTCTCTAGGGAAAAGTTACAGCTGCTTGATGTGAGGTGTCAGATCCCCACAGCGCATGTGAAAAACACTAGAGATGTGTTTCATTGTTTCATTTGTAGAGGTTGTACAGGAGAACCCATGAGGTCAGAGATCCTAAAAGAGTCTATGGGGGTGTTTGCAGAAAGCTGTTCAGATATAGGATGATCTGGTCATGCGTGGAAGCACAATGGGAGATACACAACATCATTGCTCAACGGGGAAGTCCCTCAGTAAGATGCTACAAAGGCTGCACCCTCTGAGACATGAATTTGGGGAAGGTCAGAGAGAAATAAAAGTTTGGATTTACGTGCCTAAATCCTTTATAACATTTAGCCTTAGGTGTCTTGTGAATATTGTAAGGAGGGTGTAGGAATTCTCTTTGTAACATTGTCGTCTTTGCCTTGTTCTGACATGCAGAAAACAGCCCCTGCATGGTACAAACAAGGCCTGAAACTTAGCTGAAATTTTCTCATTAAAGAATAACGTAGTGAGATCTTGGAGGAGGAAGTGCTGTTCCCTTAGTTTTCCATTACCACTTTCTCCTAAAGGCTGATACTGAAACCCCTGAAGCTCTACTTCCAGGGGTGAAAACAGCAGCATTGTCCATTTCTAAAGTATCTTTTAGACAACATCCTCTCCTTCTACAGTATCTATCAAGGTCATTAGAATATTTTTGAGTGAAATAAAAATATTAATTTTAGGTAGAATCGATGAATCATTTGGTTTGGAAAAGACCTTCAAAATCACAACTAAATTCCACGTCCAATCATTTCTTGAAATTCACAGATACTTCATAGACATCTGAGAAACTGCTGAAGTTGCTGTAGGAACTGAGTAGGGATTTGATTTTGTGAAGTTCTGATCTTCTGCTCAGTAATTTGGAGTATTCAGTGCCTCTAACAAATTTAATTCTAATTTATTTTCTCATAATCGCAAACTCTATGGCAGGTAAGAGAATCATGGTCTTATCCCTCACAGGATGTGAGTGTAGAATTCCACTTGCCATCACAGGATTTTTCTTGTTCACATGGTTGCAGAATTCAGATGAAGGTATGGGAAGAGAAGGAAAAAGAGAGATTTTAATCAAAATATAAAATAAGAGTGAGAATCAAGAAACTTTTGGAAGTGATGGTCCTTGATGTTTTCAATGTACTCACTTCTAAGCATCAAATTTTTGTTTCTACCTAAGAAGGTGTAGAAAAACAAAGCAATAATTTTAGCGGGTCAAATTCAACTGGGGATTATATGTATTTCTTCTACAGCTTCAAGTGAGTGCATCAATTATCTGAAGTGTTTTAATGGATTAGTCAAAACTGAAAGCTGTTGGTAATAACAATAAAGACAAAAGCCTTTTGCCTAGTTAATGTCTAGGCAGATACATTAAGTTACTGAAAAAGAAGTGAGACACGGAAAAACACGAACTTAAACATTTAGCATCCTCAAACAATATGCTTATTGCTTATTAATTATAATGAAGTGGTATTACTAATTAGTTTATTAGGAAACATTATGAATGAAATTTTCATAAACAGAAGCCTTAGGGTAAATCCCTCAGCTACCTAGTTTTCTATACTTGAGGAAATAAAAAGAAAGATACTCTTCCAGGGCTGAAAAATATGACAATCTTCTGCAAAAAGGAGTATGTGAAGTCTGTCCTCTGTCTACAGTATCATTTCAAGGCTTGTTCAATATGACCTGATGCTTCTGACCATGTAGGATAGAAACTCCTAAAAGATTCTGAATTAAAATACTTATTTTTTTATTCAAGACAGAGTGGTATCAGTATGGGGGTTCCCTGAGTCCAACTCAATTAATTGTTGAAATACAGAGGCTTTGTTGTGTGCTGGTTGCCTTGTAGAATCAGCTATGAAATGAAGAATTTTATTTTTCTTTTTTTTTCTTTTTTTTTTGTCTCCTTCACTCCCACCTTCACACCTGGGTATTTTTTGGGGAAAACCAAATCTAACTTTTTATTCTTTGATTGCTTTTTATCATACTGAAACATATATAACAATTGAAAAAGTTAACACACAAGCAAACAAACAAAAAATAAAACTAGAAATTGTAGAGAATAAAAGATAAAAGTTTTGATTTCCTGGATGACAGAAGAATAATTTTATAGTATACAAATTTTTTTTTCTGAAAAAAATATCTAGAAAGACAATTATTTCTCAACTGCCCTTAGATTTGGTGGACTATTTTGTTTATCAGTCTTAATAAAACAGCATGAGCACGTCAACATGTAGAAGCTTTATACTATTGACCTTCCCCAGAAGATCTGCTCTATAAAGGAGTCTTGAGAGAATATGACCTTTTGCTAAAGGGATAAGGAACTGATACTCTGACAGTAAATATAATATGAAGACATAAACAGAAAATGAATTTGAGATTGGCTAAAGTAAGCAAGAGATCAAATATTTAGATTAAATTGGAAACTGGCAAAGGGTTTCCAAATTCAACTGCTGAAAGTGATTAGAATTTGTTATTTAATTTTCTTTGCTGTAGGATCCAATCAAACTTGAGACATTTTCATATTCATGGATGATTTTGGAATAATCAATGTCATGTCTATGCAAATATTGCCTGATTAAAGTGATCTCTCCAAACAGAGATTAATAAAGCTACTAATGAGATTTGCATGTCCTGTATTTAGTTTAAATGCTTATGTGAATTTCAAACAAAACCCAGAAACAGGCCTCCTATATTTAAGAGAAGACATTTAGGAGCCTTACAATGATCCATAAATTGGAGACTGCGAGCAAGAGCCATAATAGGAAGCACATGATGTGTCTGAAATCCTAACCCTTCAGGCACTTTGACTTCATGAAAGGTAACTCCATTCAGACCTTTGAAATCAGGCTTCAGAGTAAGTGCCTACAAGTGTTCCCTGGGAGAAATGAACTGTGTTAGTTCCTGAAAATGCAAACACAGAAAAAAACAACGCTGATGCTCATGATAGTTAAACAGAGGGAAACTCAGATTCTCCTTAAACTGGGCACTGCTGTCAATAGCTGCATATTAAAAAAAAAAAAAAAAAAAAGTATTTTATGTAGGGTATTAGAGGTATAAGCCATTCCTAACTGCTGCTTGCTTTATTTTGAGTTGGTTCATGGGAATAAGTCCCAAATGTCTCTGCATGCTTGAAAATGGTCAGGCTATTTTACACAGAGGCTTTTGTTTAATCCTTGAGCATTCCATTTTATGTTGTTATTTAAAGGTTATAACCCTGCAGACACATTTACAAAAGCAAATCTTTTTGGATATTGAAACAAGTTTGTGTCTAATTGGAGGACCTCAAACGCATATAGGAAGAGTCACCTATCACAGTGAAGATTTCTCCAGGTAAAATGGACTTTGGGGACAAGATGACTTCAAATGGACAAGCTTTATGCTGTCTTTTAAGATAGAAAGCTGTCAATAACAGCCATATAATTTTTTGTCTCTAAATTAATTTCTTCACCTAATCTATTTTGTTCATTCTGCTCTAACAGAAAGAAAGCGTCTGTTCTGTCTCCAAAGAGTCTCAGTTCACTGGGATTTCTTCCACAGATCTAGGCCTATTGCACTATTTCCGTTCTTCTAAACACATTTGAGATAACCCAAATGTGCTGTATTCACAGTCCTTTAAAAAACTAAAAACATTGCAGTCCAGGAGGAGTTATTCAACAAACACATTTTGTCTCTAAATTGCATGTTATCTATATTGCACACATTAGCATAAAGCAATAAATTTGCAAATTGCTATGTTAAGGGTATAGTGCTGGAATGATATTTACTTGGCTTTCCCTAAATTAAGTAAAAATAATTTTTGGATACTGTAGAAAAAAATAATAGGATCTTTATCAGCTTGAGTTGAGGTCAGAAAAGAACCCAGAAAACAGGTGCCAAGAATTATGTTACTTTTTGCTATACTTACAGAAATAGTTGTGTGTCTGTAACATTACATTCTAATGAGCTGTTGACAATTACTGCCAAGCAGTTAGAATCATAGAGTGGTTTGTGTTGGAAGGGATCTTAAAGATCACTGAGTTCCTTCCATGGGCAGGAATACTGTCCACTAGATGAAGTTTCCCAGTTTTTTTGATGAAGCCCAGGACATGGTTGGTTTTCTGGGGTGCAAGTGCAAACTGCCGGGTCATGTCAAGTTCCTCATCTACCAACACCACAAGTCCTTCTCCTCAAGGAATTCTTGCTCCATTCTCTGCCCAGACTGTATTAGTGCTTGGGATTGCTTTGACCCAGGTGCAGGACCTTGCTCTTGGCATTGTTGAACTCCAAGAGACTTTAACAGCCCCACCTCTCAGGGCTCTGAAGGTCCTTGTGGATGCCATCCCTTCCCTCCAGTATGTGACTGCACCACACAGCTTGGTGTCACCAGCAAAGGTGCTGAGGGTGCACTTGATGCCACTGTCTGTGTCACAAACAGCAATGGTTGTCCTTTAGCATGCTGATCTCTTCTTTTTAATTTGGCATTAATTTAAATGGCATGCAATTTAATTGGTTACCTCCACAGTAATGCAACAACACCTTATGTTGGATACCCCACACCTTCATAAAAAGAATAGTTGTGTAAGGCCATTTAGATGCAAAAATCCCTGGATCAGGAGCTGGAAACTCAACAGAATTTACTTGTCTAACTGACCCATGCAACTTGGGCCAAAAATTTGGGACGCTGCAGTGGAGTTTATTACGCATAGCTCTGACGTCTTCAGTATCTATGTATTGCTCTTGAGTAGCTCTTAAGCTCCTTGTGCTCAAATTAGAGAAACAAATTTCATGAAGTGGTTATCTCTACATTGAATATTTACTGGTGAATGAGGTAAAAAAGATAGAGGAAGTTTTTTGCTCTGGGTAAAGGTCTGAGGCCCAGAGGCAGGTTGTTTATCTGCAGATTCTGTCTGAGTGATCAATGTTGGACAGTTCTTTCTAACATCGACGTAGAAAAGTGTTGTAGTAGAAATCCATAACGAAATTTTGTCTCATAGGAAAAGGAAAAGATGAATTTCATTCTTTTGAATGCAAGTACTTTGTTTTTTCTAATTCGTTTGATATATTTCTTTCCAGCTGAATTCCCTAAACTAGCAACAGGAATCTCCACCTGAATGTTTTACTTACTGTTTGAATTCTAAACCCAGGTTTGGTGTTTTAATCATTGAAGGATTTTTCAGTATTTTTTTATTCTTATAGGATACTGTACAGATTACAAAGATTCAAATAGTAATGGAGAATCCATTTAAACTTTATTTTATTTGCAATATCCATAGAGTTACCATAAATCCCAGATGATCTCTTTCAAGCCAGTGTGGGAATTCTATGATTACCAACAGTGTTGAATTACCTTTTTATATTTTCTTGGTTTAGACATTCATTTTCCTTCTGTCTCAGCTTTTCAGTACACATGATTTATAAAATAAAGGTCTTTCAACTTGAAAATGTAGCTTACCCAGCAAAGGTGCATGAAGACATGTCCAGCAACTCTGCATTCCTCTCTGCAATGGAATTCAACAGATGTTTGTTCTTCTTTTTCCTAGATTGAATGGTCCTCGAGAATAAACATGAAAGGAACTGTCCTTTTTAAGTCTTTTTATTTTGAAAATAATTTTACTGATGGCTTTTTTTCAATTTTTTCCCTTAACAATACATCACAACCAAGGAGTGTTTCTAAAACAAACAGTCAAACACGAAAATCAGAGAACAGTATCATTTTGCACTTGCTGGTATGAAACTCCTCATTATTTAAAGCAGGTGTGATAATGTGACACAGGCTATGCATTCCTGTTTTTAAGAGTACATAGCATGTACTCAATAGGTATAATTAATGATGGACCTTTCAGAAAATGTCTTGGCTGAAATGCCACGAGTTTTACAGTTAGTGAAATACTATCCACAAATTCCAGTCTTATTTTAAGCCAAGGTCGGGATCTCCTTTACAATTTGGATTTTTTTCCTGAGACACCTGCATGGATGTATATCAGATTAACTTATAAGGATGAAAAAAATAAAGGAGAACAGCTGAGTGTCCTTTGCATAACAGAGAATGTCCTTTGGTTATTATGTCGCAGTGGGTTGTTTTGTTTCTGTTCGTATTGTAAGGGATTAAGCACCAACAGGGAATTTAAAATTATCATAAATTTTATTAACTCTTGTGGTCTTGCCCTCTTTGAGATGTTGCTTTTGGGATGGTAACAAGTCTGAGGTGAAAAAAACAAAAACGAAAATAGTCATGTTAAAACACAGAAATACTGATTCTGGATTTACTCAACTTTTTCTTTTTTTTTTTTGCATTTTATACTGTAGAACATGACTCTGTCTCTGAAGTGGTAATATCAGAAAGTCACTGTCTGTGTAGCAATAGCTACTGGCAAACACCTAGCAGAAGAGGTACACGCCAAGAAGCTGGTGTTTGGAAGCTTCCCAAGGACTGGCAATCCTTGAGATGAGGATTCCTGTGTAATCTGCAAGAAGTGACAAAATCAGCACACCAAGAGCCTGATTAATCTATACAAGGCCACAGGGACCAGTAGTGCCACAACTGGGTTATGGAACTCAGCCTGTACCCAAATGGAAGCAGGCTGTGGACAAAGGCAAATCCAGAAACAAGGATCATTATAGGACACTTTTGAAAGAAGAACCAGTAGCTGCTGGCAAGGCAGCACAACCCTCCCTTTCTGAGGAGGCAGGTGCTGTTGTCAAGTTGTAGTTGAGATAACTGAGGCTGCACTTGGGCTGCCCTCCAACTAGATAACTATAAATAAAAGTGTGTGTGTGTGTGTGATTAAGCACCATGAACAAAAAAGTGGATGTGTTGGGTGACTAGTTAACCTGTATTAATATACTTATGAAAAGAGTTAGATTCCCAAGTGAGGGAAAGGGAATGTACAGCAATCTCCTTCTCACCAAAGAGAGGCAAGAGGTAGCAGAGCAACTGGATAAGGCACCGTGCAGGATAACAAGAAACACTTGTTAGCCAAGAGTGCAAGTAGTTAATAGAAAACTTAATATCAGAAAAATCCATAGTTTAATACATAAGTCACTTTTGGGGTAATCTGGGTTGAAAACTCTAAATAGAAAGCACAACAAAGCTTCTGCTGTTCTGCATTTCTCTTGGACAGGGACAAGTCGAGAGTGGTAGGTACAAGAAAGTTATTTTTTTACCTAGATACAGAATAATATGCAGATTTGTGAGCTTGGACTTTAACTGCAGCATCATAAATGTTCTACCTATATATTCATAGGTATATGCATACACATATTCTTTGATCAGTGTTGGTCCAAGAACTTTCCTCCCTACATGACTGTACATAATTTAATCCTTTTCATGAATGAAGCTATGGGTAGTAAAAGGAATAAAAGGTTTAGGTTAATGGTAAAAAATCTAGGAACCCTCCCTCCACAGAATTTCAATGCTCCCAATAATGAGATGAGAATTAAATCATAGAATTATAAGGTTGGAAAAAAACTCTGAAATCAGATCCAATCAATTCCAAGCATTATGTGAATCTTGACTCTAATATATTATTGGTGAATGTCAGCAATAAAATAAACTTTACCATTTTGGAAATTCTTTTGTTGATTCTTGCTGCTACTTTGCAGATTACATTTATCTTAGAAAATATTATTTTTTAAAAGACTAGCCTGTTCTGTTTTTGTTTTTAGTGGCTAGCTGATGGTAGCAACCATCTGATGGAAAGCTTGTCCAAGTGCAGCATGAAATGCTAAACCAGAGCTTTTAACTTTGCTCAGTAGAAATATAAGGTACAATTCATAATTGGAGGAGCTGCTATGCACAGTTTGATGCTTACGTGACCCAACAATGACTCAGACTCAGTCAGTAATGGAGGCTGGCAGAGTCTGGAAGATGGTAACAGGAATTCAGTGTAATACAACACGCTTATGGCAGCTCGCTACAAAATTAAATGCCCTGGTGCCTGCACTGATATGATCCAAGAAGTGTAGTTCAAAGGCACAAGCTGATCTCAAAAACACCCAGTCTGGATTGATACAGTCACTCAGTAGTGTCACTGGTGTTTGGCTCTAGGCTGTTTGCTGTTTACTGGAAGGAATTCAGCGTCTGTTAGAATGATGTTGCATTTAACTAGCAGAGAAATGTCTCAGCTGCTAAAAAAGTGAAACTTCTCAAAGCATGCTACTATGAATTAGGATTGTTTCAGCACTAGCTGGGCATTTAGAGTTATCTGGTTTGTGCATTATTGGCATCATTATCCTGATTATCAGTGTCTACTTGGCTTGTTTATTTGTGGATATAAATCTGTGTGCTTATGCTGAATACTCACTGAGCATACAGAAATATTTCAGTGCATAAAATTCGGCCAGTTATTTTAGAAGGTTAAATGACCATTTCAAAAGGACTATCTCACAAACCATCATTTTAAAAAAAAAGCAAATAAAACCAAAAAAGAAGGACAATTTCCTGTAATTTGAAATATCCACTGGTCAGAAGCTTCCCAAAGTATGAACTACATGGTTTATCCAGATTTTTATACAGGGCCCAGTAAATTGAATTCCTGTTCTATTTTTTAGTCTCTCTGGGTTATAAATCACCATGTTTTGGGGAGCAGAAGTTTATTCTTGCACAGTCTCAATTCTTCCCAGCCTAGAATTAATAGGTAACTCAGCTCTTTCAGGTGCAGCACTGAGGGAATTTAGGAGGAGGAAAGTGAAAAGGTTAAGTTCTGAATGGCTAAAAAAATACTGTTGTCATGGTCTGAAGGGTTATCTGATCTGTGGGTATATAGAGATTGTGATGATGGGTTTGTAGGATTCCATAATGCACAAGAACATTTATCCTCTAAATTTCTCTAGTTTATTGTAGAGTACGACAAATAGCACAAAAAGTCACCATTAGCAATTATAAGTATTAAAGTAGATATATTTCTCTTTCTAAAGCTGTCATCAATTACTCATATACAAGTATGGCAAAAATTAATCACGGAAACAATCACTATTTTTTCTAACTAGGTTATCTTTATGGTTGCTTACATGAACTGTTACATAAAAAGTGAAAGTAAGAAAGTAAGAGAACCTCCAGCACTTTTAATAACATTTTACTTTTAAAGTGGACCAGAACAAGATAGGTTGGAAGGGAAATTTTCTCTGAATATAAGCATCTTTTAGCTGCAGTTGATGTAATCCTTTTAAGAAACTTGTAAGTAGTTGATGATGCAAATTAAGTGCTTTTTTCCTGAAAATGCTGACAGCTGACCTGTCAATCAAAAGGACATAAACTGTAAAAGCAATATTTCTGATCATGAGCTCTGAAGTGGACAACAAGGAATATTGACAGCACAGGGGTCTTTTAATATGGTCACCCCCAAAAATTAACTGAATATTATGTGAAAAATATTTCCTCAGCCTCCTTTTTATTAATCTCAGATTTCTTTTGACATTTTGCTGCTCAGAGCCCTAAGAAGAGCATATTAATATTCAAATCACCAGCACTAATACAATATTTAAGAAAAAAATCAGGAATAGTGGGGAAAAAGATAAATAATACTCAAAAAAGTTTGCGTCATTATGCATCACACTGTCAAACATCATCAATATTTATCTTTGTGATTTTTACAAGTGTTCCTGTGTGCAAAAGACACGTCATAGATTCTGAAAACTACCCAGTCTCCTAGATTAAGAAAAATAATAATTCTGGACAATCTGCTTTTGTTGTCTTCTCAAAGCCAAATAAGAAAGTAGAGGACCTGAGAACAATGCTGCATCCAAAGCCCTCAAATACTTAATGTCAAAGGAAAAAAAAAGACAGGCAGAATGAGAGAAAGCTACTAAACTTTTTGATCCTTTGAAGTCAGAGAAAGTTTTATCATTCAACTAACTGCACCTAAATCCAGAAATTCGGTTTCTAAAATTTTATATTTCAAGAAAACACAAACCCAGAACCATCTATCGGTTTTCCTTACTACAGACAGGGAATTGGCAGTGTGTTCAGAATGAACACATCGCTTTCCATTTGCTATATTTCCTCTACTAAGCTTTTATTTTGGTATTCTTTATGCATGAAGTTTCTGCATGTAAAAACTGTAGACAAAAAAAGGATATAAACCTTAGACAAGTAAAAAGATGAGACAGAGAAACAAAGCAACAACTGTTATGTGAGTTCCTGATTGCTATGGTAGGATCTGAATAACAGATAACACATTGACCCACAGTGATGTAAGATGTGACAGGATAACATAGTATCTGTGCAAGAACATTACAGTACAGAGCACTGACTATCCCACAGTTGTTTCTTCAAATCCATTTTCACCATCCTTTGAGCTTCCTCTCATTAACTAGTTAAATGTACTCATTGCACATATACTGTGCTCTCCCAGACAGATGTGTACCTACCTGCAGTTATGTATTTATGTACAACAAAAGAACCTGCAAATATCATTCTTTCCTTCTGTGAAATAATTTAGTTGATATCTAGTTACTATCAAGAAGGGGGATAAACAGTAATAAATAGAACATTCAGATGAGCTTAAATGGTACTGTGATTTGGGTCAGAAAAACATTATTGGGATTATCTGATAAAAGGCTCCTGATTCAAAGAAATATATTTTATGCATGAAATTCTTAAAAGTAGCATCTAACTGTAGCTCAGGCACCAAACTGACAAATTTAAGATGCCATTAAGTCTCTACTCATTTGTTGTTTAGATGAGATATCTGCCTTCTACTAGTAATCAAATTTCTGTTACTGGAATAAATGTGGGTTTATGTCTTAGAAGTTGTCATTTCTTTTCTTAAACTTCCCCTATCTCTGTAAAATCAAGATTTGGTCCTCTTTGGTTCCATACTCTCAGTGTAGTTACACAATTTCCAAAGTTACTGGTAATCCTTTGTAACTCCTCAAGTCTGTATGACAGTAAAACTTTGTCAACAAAAACCTATCACATATCCCACTGTACATATCCCACTGTGCATATTTTTCATCTGGATAAATCCCTGAGCAACTTCATCTAATCCCATAACTCAGCCTTCTTTGAACAGGAGATTGGATTGGAAACTACCTGAGATCTTTCCAACCCAGATTGCTTCATAGTCACAAGGGTTCCTGTGTCCATGTTCAGAAAGTTCTAAGTGATTTAAAATAAAGTACCTGCCAGAGGAAGAAAAAAGTGTCCACAGAAAACAGATTAAATATTTGTTTGTATTATGGAAACTCAGATTCAGGTCATGTAACTATTAAATTATGGTGTATAACAGAGCCGGCTTGGAATAAAATCTATGTTTACCTGGGACACACAACACAGAGACTTGTTCTGGGAATTTATCCATTTTTTCAAGGAACAATAATTTATAATTGACAGCACCCATATTCTATGTAAAAATTTTTTTGTATTTGCAATAGAAGTGGCATCTGCAACACACTCAACAGTGATCAAAACTTTCCTTTGTGAGCACAAGCCTCTTCCCAAACTGCATCCATAAAGGGGTAAGTCTTTCTGAATATGGTGTGGTGATACACCTTCTACTCTGCTCCTATCCTACTTTAGGTCTCCATGGGAAGTCAGTTTACTTTGTCTGCAATATTTGCATTTGGAGAGCTTAGCTAACTATTTTTAAAGCAAACTCATTTTTTCTTCTCCTTTGCAGATGCATCTGCACAAAAACCTCTGACAATGTCAGAAAAAGAACTAACACTTAATCATTAGAAACATTAATTACATCATTTAGCCCATAATTTTAGTCCAAGACAAATTTTAGACTTTCAAGCAAAGCAAACCCAGAAATTTTAGACCATAAGCTCTGGTGGAAGCATGAAGAATATGGACATTTTACTGATCAAACTGCTAAGTCACGGGGTAAAGGTCTGATGACTAGTATTCGCTTTGATGGGTAATATTCACACTGAAAATGTGAGTAACATAGATCATTAAACTGATCAGACAAAATTATGACTCACAAAATTATTTTTTGTAGAAAAATTGACTGAAGTCANATCAGACAAAATTATGACTCACAAGAAAAATTGACTCAAGTTGCTTCAGTATACTGTAAAGGTGCAACTGAGGGACAGATATTGGTTTATGAGACCCTCTGACTTGTTTATAGCTGCCTTCACCATTGGATTTTATCTTTACCAGTTAAAGAGGAAGAATAGTGCTCGGCTGTCTATGGTTATGGGTTTTTTTTGGGTCCTGTGCTACTGAAAACAGCATCTTGCCTGTGACAATCTGTGGGATTGGTCGTGTCAGAGTGCTCTGTGTGTGTGTGTTTGTGTATTTGTCTCTGGAACTTGGGTACAGCTTCTTTTCTGTTTGAAACTGCAAACAGGAAAGCACAGCTGTGTCCCCAGCCTGGGCAGAGGTCCCCAGATCCCTGGGGCACCAGGCTGGGCTCCAGCAGCTGGGCAAGAGCAACCTGGGCTAGAGGAGGTGGCCACTGTCTTTACTTCCACTCCACAGGTGTCTAAAGAACTGAGTGAAACGACAAAAAAAATTGGTGTATCTTCAAAGCTGAGTAATTAAGCTTGGTGCTTTGTGATGCTGGTTAAGTGTTATAAATGGAGGAATAGGAAGTTATGAGTTTATGTATCCTCTGTCTGGCACACTATTTTTCACACTGCTTGAGAATATGGATTGCACAGAATTATTTTTCAACTCTTTTCCTCAAGTTTCTGAGAGACATTGCTCTTTTCAGATAAAAGACTCTTTAAAATAATCTGTAATACTGTCACTCAGCTGAAAGGGAAGGTGGTAAGAAGAAGTAAATGTGACCATAAAAGAAAGAAAATTACCATTGTGATTTTTTTTTTTTTTTTTTACTTGAGACTGTTTTCTTTATGGTTTTGTTTGTTTGGTTGGTTGGTTTGGGTTTTTTTGTCACCCTCCTCGTAAGATTTTCCAGCAATATCTTGCAGCAGTGTTTCCAAATCAATTGTAGTTCACCAGTTTAAGGGGAGGAAGTTGCAAATTTTCTGCTACATTTATGTGTGAGTTAGAGCCAAAAACCCTAGGACATGCCATTTATACATACAGGAGACATATGAGTGGATTTGATTAATTCACCATAGAAATTTTAGATCTGCAATTGATGATAGTGATTTTTTTCTCATCTTCATTCCTACTTAATAATTATTATATTGTCCCTTTAGTCAGCAGTATGGAAGTCTCTGAATGCCCTGATTTATCTCAAAAACAAAAAGTCATGAGAGATTCAAAAGAAGTCAATGGGGAAATTGAAGACAATCCTCTTTACCTGAGGGAGAAATATAACATTTTTTCCAAAATGTTTAATTAGAACTAGAGAGAATAAAAATACTGTTTTATCTGAAGCATGAGGCCAATGCAGGACTTGGTGTTGTTTCAGGAGAACAAGGGAATACATTCAGTCCAAAGAGTTTTAAACAATCTTTTGGTCTGTTTCTCCACATGTCCACCATACCTAGGAGTTCTAGTTAGAGACTACAGTGGGTGTAGAAAAAAGCCAATGCTCTAAGGTCTGTACAGGCTATTGAATGACTTTCAAAATATTTTTAAAAATATTTTATCTACTAGAAATCTCTCTTTTTAATTTTCAGGCATTAATGTTTATTTTTAACATAACCCAAAAAGAACTTGATCTTTGCTATATTCTTTTCTTAACTGATATGACTGAAGAGGGAAAAAGTAAACCTGAACTTCCTGACAAACTTTCTCTTGCAGACAGCTTTTTCTTCTAGTGTATTCTGTAACACAGTGTCTATTTTGAGACCAAATCCATTAAGTACTTTCCTTTCAAAAAATAACCAAAGGAAAAGATCAAAACCCTGAAATCATTATGCATCCTATGTTGCCTGGGTTCCATCCCAGGATGTCTGTATGTAATGGACATCAGAAACCTTGAAAATGGTTATTTGGCATGACTGATTGACAGTTTGACCTTTCACTTCAAAATTGCTTGTCACTTCTTGCCATACATCCATGAATGTCACTCTGCACCTCATTTCAGTCTCTCATTATGACTAGTGGGTGGTATACCTGTAAACAGCTTTCTGTACTCCGGGTTCCCATTTGATGCACTCTGAGGTATATAATATGGCTAATGCATTCCTGAAACAGTCGTGAAGTTAGTGCTTTAAAAAAATACTTTTGGAATTTTTCACCCTTAGAAATTTTAATCTGAGTTTTGATAGCTTAGACTCTTGGTTCAAAATATTTCAGAGAATCGTGACCTCTGTCCCCTAATTTGAACACAAATTTCTTGGTAGTGGTTGAAACTTGATTTGCTTTTTGTGAGGAAATTCTTTCCAAGAACAAAATTATACAGAGGTGTGAGCATTATTTCCTATCCTGTCACTGTGTTCTGAGGCATTTGGTGTGAAAGTCCTCTGTACCTTCCTGGTGCAAATGTTGCATGTTGAATTGAATTCTTGAATATACACTGAAGCAAGAGCAGAAATACTAAGCACCACTTTTATTCTCCTTTTGAATGTTTTGTGTAACATAAAAATTAAAGTGGTTTCACCCCACCACGGCAGTCCCCAGTTGGTCAATGGTTGGTGAATCTGGTTATGAAATGTGGTTTAAAACTTCCATTAGGAAAGGCAACTGGTAGATTGAAACTTCTGTACTGAGGATGAGCCCTTCCCTAAATGCTCAGCTTTGTGCTGTTGAATGAAAGGAGTGAGCTGTTGCTGTCACACTGTGGGAGGTACTGAATTTCAGTCTTCTACTTTTTTGTTCCATGATTTAAATTACACTTCACGTGGAATTATTATTATTTTATTTTTAATAATAAATTTGAAAGAAAAAATCCACTTCTGTTCCACAGAGTTTTCGTTTCATTTAACTGCTGGGACAAGATAATGGAGCTAAAAAACCCCAAAAGCAAAACCAACAAAAGAACATATAGCATAACATAATGTAAGTTGTTCCAAGCCCTAAGTAAGACCAAACTGAATAGCACAGGACAGCCAGTGCATCGATCTTTCTGATCTCCATTTAAATAAGGGAAAATATTCCAGAGTTATTGACTTGAAACTACTCGCAGCTGCACAGACTCTGTGTACCATAGAGTAAGTGCTGAGGTTAAACACATAACCAGCATTTGATACTCAAGGTGATGGTTTTTCAGAGACATTTGGATTGTGCAGAATAACCTCATTTACATTGATATCTTTGAAAAACTAGTCACAGGATATTTGTTCATCCAAGTGACTTAACTCAGATGCATGTGTATCCCAGCTGTGGTATCTGACTGCCAGAGAAACATAAAAAATAGAGATCAATGTGTTTAATAAAGATATCCCTGTAGGATAAAGTGTTCCATGAACCCACAGTTTTTCAGATTCTTTTTTTTTTATTAATTTTTTAAATTCAAGAAGAAAGGAGCGAATTTCCTATAAAAAGCAGAACTTTTAAAAAATGCATTAAATGGAAAAATTATCCATTCAGTTTTTATTTAAAACGCTGTATATTGATAAATATGGTAAGTTATTGAGAATTAACAGTTTTTGGACACATTCTGCAATAGACATGTAATCAATGACAATTTTCTTATGAGCTGAGTCCTTTCATGGAACCAATTCTTCAAATTTAATGTGATAAGAAGACTTAAAAGGGTTAGCTCAATGAGTACATTTAGTACTTATGTTCTTGTTGGAAACATCAAAGATGTCTAAGTATTTTAGTCCAGCATGAGGGAATGGTTCAGAAATGAGCTTAAAATCACTTCAATATCTACTCACATCTACTTCTTCATGTAATAGCTTCATAGTCATTAGAAAGATAATGGAATGCTTTAAATAATATTTTGGCACAGAGCGTGGTGCTGTAACATTTTATAACACAGTATATGCCACATGATCATTTCTATTACATACATCATGAAATACATGACACGGTCTAGATCAAACCACCATTTTGTTGTAAATCTTTAAAATATTGCTTTTAAAGTGAGTTCATTTAAGGTTTTTTCTTTAGTCAGGACAATTATATATATAGATATATATATATTTCCTAGTCTGATTAGGAATGAAAATACGGTTTTGAATGTAAAAAAGCCCCCTGGAAAAGGATAGAAGGTAAAGGGAAGAATATCTGTTAAGTAAAAGTGGCTATGTCTTCAGAGCTGGTCTATGCTAGAACAACTCCTGACAGAAGAGAACCATCTATTAACCTGAGTTCTGGTCTCTACAATGGCCTGGGACCAAGCTGACACACATGAAATAGTAAATTCATGGAAAGAAGGTCATGGTTTAAGGTTTAAGGACTCCAAGAAGCCACGCAGCTATGGCAAGGCTGAGCCTGAACGAAAGTGGAGGCTGCCTCTCCATATGCAGAATAGGATCAAGGTCTGGTCTCTGGCCCTGAGAGTCAATTGCAAAGCATAGGTCAAAGACAAGATAAACCCCATTTTCCATCCTCCCCCTGGGAGCATTTGCTCCTCAAGCTGCTTCCCAACTGTGCCCAGGTATCCTTTGGGAGAACAGAAGAATCCAGCCTAGATGGCTGAAGGACCAAAAGAGCAAGGTTAATGAGAGAGCATTCCTTCCGGTGTTGTATCTGCTTTGTCTGCTCTGTGCTGTTATTGGAGTACAAAGTAACCACACTTCCCATTTTCCCCCTTGTGAGTGGATTGCCTAGCTACTCATTTCTACAGATAGTGTAAATCTGACAGGATATCACTACAGACTCCAAATAAGCAGCTGAGAAGACCTGAGTTCCTTATGCATATGGAGATTGGCTACTTCCGAAGCAGGTCACAGGGACCTGCACTGCTCTGCAAGCTCTTTGATGCTTTGCAGTTAAAAAGCACAGAAAAGAAAGGGAAGGACAGAAATATCTACCTATTTGCAGTGATTCAATAGTATTGAAGTGGAAAGTCTTTAACAATAGACCACATAGCACATTGCCAAGAAAATTATTCACTCCTATATGTTGAAAGCATATTTGTTAGATTACATGACCTCAAAATTTTACCTTCTTTTTTAGGGCCTTCTCTTTTCTGTATTTGGCCTCTGTTCTACTTTCTTTTTTCTTATTATTTTTCCTGTGTTCCAGAATAATTTTGTCTTTGTCCTCTCTCACTTTCCATTTTCAGAGCCTTAAATACATGGGTCACAAAACTCAGACACATAATCCTCTGTTATTTGATCTAGTTCAAAATTAAGCAACATAAATTTCCTGTGATTAGAATTAGTTTCCCTTGCTTCTGACCAGACTTCTTGAGGTCAATCAAAACTGTTAAAATGAATTGCTGCAAAATTAATATTATGAAAAGGGGATTTTTTTTTTAAAATCACCAAAGTCTTTATTTGAAACTCCCCACTGCCTTCTATCAACCTTTGCATCCTTGTTGTGAATTTAGAGCATCTGTAAAGAATCAGCTATGATTCTTTAATTCACTGATACACAGGGGGTTGACTTAGTTCTGTTCTTGCTAAATAGTTATTTTCTCTACCCAAGGAAATGAATGAGACTCATTTCACTCTTGGAGCGAAAATTGTGCACAGGGGTGTCAGAATGAGAACCCCCCTACAAGTGCTTAATCCCAAATTGTTCCCCTAAATCAAGAACAACAATTTGAAAGCATTCCCCAGTGCCTACCATTTTCCTGACACTGGTCTCCTGATCCCTTTTGACCAAATAACATGCAGGGCTCTAAACAAGCAGAAGACTTGGTGGTAAGAGGGACACTGCTGTGAAGTGCTGTATCATCACTGTGTTTGCTGCTTTCAGCCTCTGCATTTTCTCTTGTTGCCACCTCCCGCTGTGTCATATTTTGTCTTTAAGCGTTATTACACTAATCCTGCTTTTTACATGCTGGTACAGGCCTGTTGAGTCCTGTTGGGTCCAGTGTGACTGCATACTTAATGTTTACTAATGGGGATTTTGATTAAAAACTATGTGGGACAACCAGGAGGGAGTCATCCTGGCCCCAGTGAGAAAAAAATTGATGGAAATTTAACCAGTTGAATTCATGGAGCCCAAATCTCTTTTTACTAGGTAAACACACAGGGTGATCTCAGGACTGCATAGAGATGTGCCTATGCACCAATATGTGCTGGAGGACACCCAGCTGGAAAACAGCTTGGCAAAAAAGGACTGGGGGTTTCTGGTAGACACCAAGCTGAACATGAGCCAGCAATGTTGCCTTGCTGCAAAGAAGGTGAATGGAATTCTCTGCTGTATCAGTCACAGTATTGTCAGCAGGCTGAGGGAGGTGATCTTTCCCCTATGTGCAGTGCTGATGAGGCCACACCTGGAGTGCTCTCATATGGCTTAACAAAACCAGCTGCAAGGTGCTGCACCTCGGTCAGGGCAAACCCTGGCATCAGTCCAGGCTGGGGATGAACCGATTGAAAGCAGCCCTTCAGAGAAGGACTTGAGGCTGGACATGACGTAGCAATGTGCACTCACAGTCCAGAAAGCCAAACATGTCCTGGGCTGCATCCGAAGCAGTGTGGGCAGCGGGTGGAGGGAGGTGATTCTGCCCCTCTCTCCTCTCAGCACCCCATCTGGAGTGCTGCATCCAGCTCTGGGGTCTCCAGCACAGGAGGGATATGGACCTGTTGGAGCAAGTCCAGAGGAGGCTGCCAAGATGATCCAAAGGCTGGAGCACCTCTCCTGTGAGCAAAGGTTAAGAAAATTGGGATTATTCAGCCTGGAAAAGAAAAGGCTTAGGGGTGACCTAACTGGGGCCTTCCAGTACCTGAAGGGAGAGTACAAGAAAGATGGAGAGAGACTATTTAAAAGGGCCTGGAGTGACAGGACAAAGGGCAATGTCTTCAAACTGAGAATAGGTTTGGATTAGATAT
Organism: Pachyramphus minor; assembly: GCA_013397135.1. Lineage (NCBI taxonomy): Eukaryota > Metazoa > Chordata > Aves > Passeriformes > Tyrannidae > Pachyramphus > Pachyramphus minor. The sequence goes on along the minus strand of VYXB01008937.1, from coordinate 106,924 downwards.
GAGGAAGAAATTTTTGACTGTGGGGGTGGTGAGGCACTGGCACAGATTTCTCAGAGAACTTGTGGCTGCCCCATCCCTGGAAGTGTTCCAGTCCAGGTGGGATGGGGCTCTGAGCAAACTGATCTAGTGGAAGGTGTTGCTGTCCATGGCAAGGAGTTGGAACTAGAAGATCACGAAGGCCCCTTCCAAGCCAAACAATTTGGTGATTCTATGATACAAATAACTGAAAAGAGGATGCAAAAAGGACTCAGCCAGCCTCTTTTTAGTGGTGGCTCCTTGCCATAACCAGAGGCAATGGGTAGAGAAATTGAAACTTAGGAGCTTCCCTTGGAATATCAGGAAATACTGTTTTACTCTGAGGGTAACTGAGCACTGGCACAGGTTGATCAGAGAGATTATGGGTCTCTCTCAGGTGAGATATTTAAAAGCCATCTAGACACAGTTCTGGGTAATCAGCTTTGGGTGGCCCTGGTTGAGCAGAGTGGTCAGACAGGAGGGGCTCCAAAGGCCCCTGTCAACTTCAGCCATCCTGTGCTGAGGTGAAATCTTGGCAGATCCTTACTTTGTAGGATAGGTTTGGTGGCTGGAAGTGGTTGAAAAATATATACAGCCAGTAAGTGTCATACTACAGGGAAACAGGACCAACGGCACTAGTTTCTGACTGCAGGAAGAGACTGAACATGTAGGGATGCTTGTGAGATACACATTATAGAAATATCAGGACAGTTAAGGCTTTATTTGTTTAATATCTGCTTAAATAATTGTTCACAATTTAAATGTAAAAGGTTTTGCTCTACTGTTATGTGAAAGGTTGGCTGGTACTTCTGAGTTGTCTTCCACTCTGAATTCTACTGAAGGACATTTATTTTTTTGTTCCCTTATTTACTTAGCCAATAATGGGAAGAAAAGAAAGAAGCAGGGAGGGAGGGAAGGAAGACAGGAAGGAAGGAAGGAATGTAAATGCACAAAGATATGTTTATGCCATCATAGGAAGAAAAATAAAATGAAGAGGGGAAAAGAAAGTTAAAAATCTTGATGAAGTGGAAATTCTTTTCTTGAATTTCACCCATGTCTTTAGCATCTCTAAACTCAGTAGTCAGTTTTGTTTTACTCTCTCCTGTTAAAAGACTCCTTTGGAAATCCTTCAGGCTGGAAGCTGGAGGAACCTATTCTTGGTCTAAAGCAAGTTCTGGATAAAGCACAGGTTCCTTGGGCAGCAGCTTCCCTTCCTCATTGGAAATGCTACGGCATAAAGGATTTGACTTCTGCTTCCAATTAGTCTGAAGAGAAATGGTTGATATATTTCACAAAATGTGGGTGTATTTTTAGATCAGAGACCTTCATCATGGCAGCTGCCAGCACCTTTTAAAAAAAAAATTGATAAAATTTTGACATCTGACATCTAATCAGACAGAGAAGCAGCTGCAGTATCCAAACACAATTTTGAACTGATGTGACACTTGCAGTTAAGGGCATCAACAAAGATTTGTGAGTTGATTCATATTCACAGAAACTATGACTGTGGCAGAGATCTGTTGACACAAAGAGATCTTTTCCCCCTGTTTCAAAACACTCTGTTTTCTTTCCAGAATTTGCCAGCTAAAAACAGAAGGTTAGTGCATTATCCTAAAATTCTTTAGGCATCAGGACTAGAACATTCGGCAGATATGTTCAATATTAAAGGAGAATATATTCTGTCAGAGAGACAGCCCGAGGAGAGGCAAGGCTGACACAGCTCCATGTTCCCAGGTTCAAGCAGCAGGAAGGTTGAGCCTGCATTGCCATGGACACAGATATACAGAGCACACCTGTACACCTCCTATGTACCTGGCTGATATATAGATTGCACACAATAAACACACATGAACACACACAGCACCAAACCCCTCATCCTGCTCTCCTCTCTGGATGAGGAGGATGGAGGTCTATTAATGAGAATTTAGAGGTCTACATCCATACAAGATGGATCCCTCCAGCAGTGGACCCCAGATATTCAGCTTTCCCAGTAGCTGCCCCTGGGTCCCTGTCCCTCCAGTCTCTGGCACCTGGATGTACAAAAACCATCAGGGAGAGGGACTGGACAGGGTGTCCCTTTCTCTGAGTTCCTAAATTGTGTTCCCAGCTGTCACTGTGCTCCTGTGCTCTGGCAGGTTGGTGAAGATGGGTCTTTGGTGGGCTGATGGCTCCTGTGATGGATTTAGAAGAGCATAGGGCAAAGTCTGATTTGCAGTCCTGCTCCTGCCCTTGTGCCTCTGTGTTCTTCTTTGGGTGTGCACATGGGCTTTCATCACATGACCCCACACAACACATTCAAAGTTGTGAAATACAACTATAAATTAATATCTGTAAATAGAGAACATGTAATAAGTTTTACATAACAAAGGCATCTTAAGATTAGCATGAAATGCTAAGTATTTTTGTCTAAACTCTTATCTTTTTTCATCACTTCTCATCCTCCTTGCCTCCGAACAAACAGATCCTCTCCATTGTTCTCATTGTATCAACTAAAAACACAGACATATTCAATTTTGGGGGATTTTTTTATGTTGAAAGTATTTGAAAACTGATAAAAATAAACCTTCTTGTACAACATCTCTGATAATTTCAGAAGTTTTGCTATGAATAACGTATATTTGGAGCCTGAGGAGAGACCTTATTGCTCTCTACAACTGCCTGAAAGAAGATTGTAGCTGGGGGGGGTCAGACTCTGCTCCCAGGTAGCAAGTGACAGGACAAGAGTGAATGGCCTCAAGTTATAGACTCTGCTCCCAAGATTAGATACTAGGAAAAAAGATATTAGGAAATTAGATATTAGGAAATTAGAAACTAGATACTAAGAAATCAGTTTTTCTGGAAAGGATTGTAAAGCATTGGAACAGCCTTCCCAGGAAAGTGGTAGGATCACCATCCCTGGAACTCTTCAAAAAATGTGTGGCTGTGGCATTTGAGGACACGGTTTAATGGTGAACATGGTGGCAGTGCTGATGGTTGGACCAGATGATACTAAAGATCTTTTCCAACCTTAACAATTCTATGATTCTGTGATAGTCTCCACTCTTCATATCCTGAATCTCATTGAGGTCGTGATGATCTTGTTATTTATACCATATCTGTAAGACTGTCATGTGACTTGTATGTTGTATTTCATACAAACATGATTTTTATCATCAGCATGTGGAGCATGCAGGAAGAGAGGTTTTTAAAGGGCAATACATCTTAATATTAAAGAAGTTGCAGACTGTTTTCTTCTATAGCTGTAATTTAACATTTTTAGGGGGTCCTTTTTTTTTCCCTTTGCCATTTGTAGCATATTATTTTCCTTGTGAACAGGCTTGACAGGCTTTATTTAAGGACATTTGACAGCCTAAGATATGCCAGAGGCAGACATCACTATTAGAAAGAGCATCATTTTGGAAATTTGAATATATTAGACAAGTCAGAGTAGGCAAAAAACCAAATATATAGATATGGAGTGAGGAGAAGGGGTCAGGATGCAGTGTGGGAGATGACCTTGGAAACATTAGGAAAGGGGAAGAGCAGGACACTGCCCCAGCTCTATGCTAGCTCAACTTCTCTCCCATTAATCACTGATACTTTGGCATAAATCTCACAATCAGACCGCTGTTGTCTTCAAATCTCCTGCAGTCTTTTGTCTTTCCTTTATTACTAATCTCCTTTTTCAGCTCACACTTTCCTTCCAGCATGTTCTGTGATTCACAGATATGACTGCAATAGTAACTGCATGTGAGGAGTGAGAGCTGGGCAGAAAAGCTATAAAAATCACATGTTTATCTCCAGAAACTGGTTTGACTCAAGAAATTGAGGGCACACAAAATGACTGTACAATGTAATGCAGGACTTGGCAGATGTCACAGCTGCACTTAATCAGTTTGCTGCCTGTTGGGTCACAGAGGACAGCTCAGAAACAATAAGAAACTGTGATGATCGAGTTCTCATTAAGGAAGAGTTCCCCTTCAGTTGTTGTATTTGCATCTCCACTTCATGTGTCTATATCTTTCAGCACATCCCATTCTACCAGCCCCAGTTTCAGATGTTATCCTTTTCCACAGCCGGCACTTCAGAAAAAATCATCACTATAAGTAATTTCAAAATCTTATTGAAGCTCTGTGTTTGGATTTTCTGTTTTGGTTTGGTTTGGAGTTTTTTTCACCACTTCACTCCCTAAATCCCAGTTGGCTATGTATATATAGAAATAAACTAAACTAAAAAGTAATATTCTTCAATAAATATTCTCCAAACCAGCTGCATGATTTGTTTTGACTATGCTCCATATTCTTGACGTAATATATATAAAAAGAAGGCAATAAAAAATAAAGGACATGAAGTACTTAACCCCTTATTGCTTTTCAATTTTCTAAGGCTGGAGATTAACTATAACACAATAGTTTTTCTGTGGTTTTGTTTGTTTGGGTTTTTTTGTTTGTTGGTTTGGGTTTTTGTTTCTTTTTTTGGTGTGTGTGTGGTTGTTTTTTTTTTTCTTCAAATAGATGTGGAAGGTTCCCTGCCCATGGCAGTGGGGTTGGAACTAGGTGACCTTTAAGGTCCCATCCAATAAACATAATTCTATGATTCTTTATTTCTTGTATTTATGATGTCACCAAACACTGCACTTCATTATACAAATAAACACTGTGGGTATTTGCTGTTGGTTTGTGCTTTTTTATGTTCCACATAAAATAACAACTATTTTGGCAGGAGCTTCATGGCTTCTAGCAGTCATATACTCTTGATTAATTCCATGTAATGGCAAAAGAGCATGTGGGATGAAGTAATTTCATGACAATCACTGCCCATTGTTTAAGAACACTTTGACATGCTGCCTTATCCATCCCATTAGAGACCTCAGGGTGAGAAAGGTTATTCTGATATGTGTCACAAGATGTGGTGGAAATCACTGGTACAGAGAACAGGACCATAGAAATAAAACATTAGCAGAGAAGCTTGCATCTCTTCTTCATTACAAGCAATAGGGACTGATGAAGCTGAAGGATTAAGAAATATGGTTTTTAATTTATTATCATTCCTTCTTTCATGGTGGTGTGAAGGGTTCCTCTCCTGTGACAACCAGGTGCAGGATTCAGGTTTATCTGTTGTAAAGATATTTAGCTCAACACGTGAGGTGCTCTGAAATCTGTACAGGACTCTGTTCTCAGGCACAGCCCCACTCCCCACAGTCCTCACAAGCACGTGTCCCGCACAGTTGCCTCAGTATCATGCAAATACAAAAACTCTGGATTCCCATAATGGCCCTCTCATCCAACAGGGAAGGATTTATAAACCTTCCAGTCTTCTGGTCAAACACCTTTCCTGCCTTCCTCTCCCACCATCTCACAACCCTCCTCTGGGCATGTTAAATACTACTGGGTCCAGGGGTACTGGATCTCTCTGTTTCACCCCTAAACTGATCATGGCCTCATTTCCCCCTTGAGTAGGTCCCATTTCATGATCAAAAAACACAGAATCTCCAAATGGGTAAGGCTGGAAGGAACCACAGTGCTGTTATCTGACTTCAGCATTCTTGAAACCACATATTTCACCAGGGAAGTGAACTGATATAGAGAATAAAGTGATAGAACAAGATGAAACAAGCACACATGGAAATGAGTAGTAAAGTGAAAAGAATGAAAGAAAAAGTAGATGTGATTGGGTTGGCACTCAAAACAGCTCTCAGAATAATCTACGTGTGCCCATTTCCAGGTGTTTCAGGGCTGGATGCTACTGAGTAATCAATAAATGCCCATCGTCACTGAGATGGTTCATTGGGAAAAGACTGAAAGCAATCAGTGATGTGGGTGAGATTTGATTTGGCAGCATGCCATGGAAAAGCTAACAGAGCAGGCACCAAGCAAATGGCCAGGTAGGACTTCACTCAACTTCCCTCCTCAGCATAAGAAGAGATAGGAGAAAAGGAGTGAATCATCATTAGGTCTGATACAATCAATTAAAAACTTTTGTTTGATATTAGGAATATGAAAGCAATTAGGAAAGTGTTAACTTCCTGCACTGTCCCTTCCTTTTTTCTGTGATGAAGACTGTAGTACCTTCCAGTTCTAAGTGACCACCCAACCCATCTAAATGGACAGTATTTGTATGTACATGTATTTAGTTTTACATGTATATATATGTATGCATACTATATATATATATATATATATATATATATATATGTATGTTTTAAGTTGTAGTTGGAGAAAGCAGGAGTAATTTTTCCAGGAAGTATTCATTGTATATTCCATGTGTATATTCAGTGAAATTAATTTGTTGACTTTCTGGGTGTGTCCCAAAGATTAAGTATGGGAACATATGTTCCTTGATTTCATCACAACAAACTTCAAACAAAAGGTTTTCTTGATTGTTGACTAGATTTTTGTATCAAATCCTAAATGAACTATTAACCTCTCAGTTTTATGGGAGTTGTTGGCGTTGATGGGATCTGGTTTTCCACCCACAGATCATGAGCAATTTGTTTCAAAAAGGAACATATTTAAGGAGAGCTTGAGTGGAACTAGCAGTGATGTGTCTGGCATTTTGTAATCCTGCCATTGGCTAAACCCTCTGACAATGTATCACAAGTTTAATCATATTAAAGTGAAAAGCAGAAAATGTCAAGAAATTCTGAGGCGGCTTAGCTGACGAATGGCAGACAACTGGGGAAAAAGAGAGGGGATTTCACTTTTTAGTGGTTTTCCATGATTGTATGAACAAGAAATTCTCACCAAATTTCCCCTCTTCCCCTGTAATAAACCCAATGTATGAAGTATGAGTTGTGGAGATAAAACAGATATCAGGATGCAGAATCCAATCATTCAGTTTCCTGTTTAGAATCACAGAATCAGAGAATGGTTTGGGTTGCAAGGGGTCTTAAAGATCATGTACTTCCAACCCCCTGCTATAGGCAGGGATATCCTTCGTTAGATCAGGTTGTTCAAAACCTGATGCCACCTGGCCTTGAACATTTCCACGCTTGCAGCATCCACAGGTTCTCTGCGCAACCTGTTCCAGTGTCTCACCATCCTCATAGTCAGGAATTTCTTCCTAATATCTAAACTAAACCTACTCTCTTTCAGTTTGAAGCTGTCTCCCCCTTGTCCTGAGAGGGTGCTTGATCTTCTCCAAGGGTCTTTCTCCTCAACTAGGTAAAGGAACATCACTGATAATCCAATATGCAAATGCTGCATGGTCTAGGACTGTGTTTTCTAGACAAGGTTTGTTGATGCAGCGACACAGAAACAAAAAACAATGTCGAGGATGAGGTTTGAGTGCTGACTCTTGTGATTGTGGTACAGTGATTCAACCCCCAGTATATGTTCTTCTTTGTCTTGGAAGGAAAACTACTTCATCTGGTCAGGACTGGATACAGAATGACATGTTCCAACCTTTTTCCTGGACCTCTATTTCCCATTTTGTGTACATCAGGATGCGAAAAAAGGAAGAAGGGAAAGTGAAATATCTGTGAGCACCACTGGTCTCACTGGTCCCCTGTATAGACATGGATTTGGCTTTACTTCCCAGCAGAAACCAAGGCACAGAGAATTTGTGTGGATGTTGTTTGAGGAATTGCTGGGAACCACAGTTTCCAAAGGGTCAGTTACTGTAACAAGCTCACTAGTGAGCAGCAAGAGTCTGGGTCTCTGACAATGAACAGAATTGCATCAGCTGGCCAAAGTCCAGCTACTGACTGGCCACTAGTTTCACACAGGTCTATATATTAAGTCAAGAATGAACTGTTGTGACCTTCTATTTTCATCTTTCTAAAACAGAGATAATAATGAAATAGCTTTTTTTTTTTTTTCCACTTAGTCGATAATACCTACTTAAAATAAAATACATATTTAAAATGGGGAAAAGAAACTACAATCTTAATTTAAAGACTTCAAGTCAGGGAAGTCCTCCTTGCCCTAACATGATCTTTTCCCTGGTAAAAAGAAAATGCCTTGCTCTTAGCGCATGTAATTTCAGCTTCCATCTCATCCACCCACCCATTTATTTCACTTTGTGAGTACTCATTTAGTAGTTGACTGTTCATGGCTAAGTGTAGAGTTTTGAGGTATTTGCCTATAACTCCAGTTTCCTAAACATCAATGAAATTTCATTTATTTTTAAGCCTTTTGCAATTGGCCATTTTTTTCTTATGTGGACATCAAATCAATTCCAGAATGATCTCACTACTATTTCTCTACTCCTGCTTGATGTTTTTCAGTTAATGCATTTTGGTTCAAGTCAGTTCCCTTTACTACCACAACAATCTGAAATCTTCATTCAGCTAGCTACTTCCATAATTTACGAGTTGTTTCTAATACTTCATGCCAAGACCTTGTTCATCAGCTTGCAAATTTGCAAGTGTTCTGCAACATAGTGTATGGCTTCACTGTCATTCCAAGTGATCCATCTTGATTTTACACATTTGTCAAACATTACATCTTTGACATTTTTTTTGCCTGAAATAATAGGATGTCACCACTATCCATAGAGCTTCAATGTTATTAATTGTTACCTGAAACTGTTATGCCTTTTAAACACGCTTAGCACCTCACCTATTATCATATAATTATAGAATCACAGAATGATAACAACACCAAAAAACTCTTACTTAATATTTTCATATTGTCTGAATTCAGAAATTATAAATTCTGCAATGAACATCCCTGAAATGCATAAAGTGGTGCAAGGGGTCAGAAGCTGAACGACATAAGAAGAGGTCTCAAAAATTTGATACAGAGACCCGGTATTCTGGGAATATTCAAGGTCACAATGTTTTAAAATCTCCATGAAGAGATGTAGCTTATTACCTGGCTGTTTCACAAATTCAGCCACATGAATAAGGTTTCATCTGGCAGCTGCTGCTCTCAACAGAAGTAGGAATTAATATGGAAAGCACCTGTTACAACACTGTTGTCTTATGGAGCATCAATGGAGAATCTAAATGTAAAGACTTAAATCTCTCCTGTCTAATTTAGGACCTAAATGTTTTGGTTTTCCATTAATGTAATTGCTGCTGTCTTTTATACTAGGGAAACATCGTGGAAAAAGACATTTGTTAAATATGGCAAAATCCACCCTTAAAAAGTGACATTGGTAAAAATATATAGGTGAGGAAAGAAAAATGTCCTTCCTATCCTTTAAAGCCATGAAAGCTGTTATATGGTGAGGAATAAATCTACGTCCCCAAAGCCTTGGCCCTGTGCTTCAACCACACAAAACTTTGAGATGGAAGTATAAAGCCATGATAAATAATATGAGGTTCATAAAAGTGTTTAATTAATGAAACAATGTGACCCAACCTGCAAATTTCCTTATGGAAAACAGTATTACGAATTTCTTCAGAAAAGACACTTCATTATTAGGTGGACAACAAGGTGCATCCAGGGATTTATAGAACTGTCACTCTTCATTTTCCACATGCTGCCTGAAAATTAGGATGATGAACACGTTATGCAGGAAGATAAATATATATACAGAAAAAAAATGAGCCAAATTTATCTGGTATAAACCAATATAAACCTTTTGGAAGCAGAGGTTTAAAACGGACTACCTCTTGCTGTAGATATATTTTCATTTTGAATTTAATTTTCTTCTTACATGCACTTTTAGTTCCATAGCTGTAGGCACCTCATAAGCAATAGGACATGCAATTTATTGGAACAGACAAGAGCTGACACAAATATTTGCAGTAAATAACCTGATAAGTTATTCATTGGGAGTAAGTTACACATATTTTAATTTATTACTATAAAGAATATGTGTTGACTTGGTACAAAGAGTCAAAACCAACATCACAGGTTAAACATTTCATCTTGTAAAAGTTTAACTGTTCAAAATTAGACTTGGAGAAAAACTATGAAGAATATTGCTAAAAAAGAACAATATTATTTTTTAGTATCTTGGTAGTAATTTTTTTTTGCACTCTTTTCTTAAGGTATTCACAATCTGTTCTGATTTTCATCCTGTTACAGAGAAATTGCATCTATTGTCTCACCAATACAACGTGAAATGATTCTTTATTATTGGGCATGAATAAATTTTGGAATGGAAATTGCATCTTTTCTAACTATCACAGCAGTGAGGTGCTAAAAAGCTTTTCAGCAGGAGAGGTGAGAACAAAAAGCTATCTTGTATCTTAAAATAGATATTTATCAAGGCAGTAAAGGAATTAAATATCGTGGTTGTCTGTGATAGCATTTAGACGGGTTTTGGTAATCCAGGAGGTTCCTTTTGTGTCTCTGTTCTCTTAGAATCATCTAAAACATTTGTAAAACATATCTAGAAGCCATATAAGTCACTTTCCTTACACGGATTTTCAATTATAACTGACAAAATGCAAAAAATATTGTCTCTATATTAAGAGGAACATTTATATTTTAATATTGTTACGTAATGTTATTTTTACTTGTATTCAAAAGTATTTAATAACTAATTTACCACATTTTCTTTATTTATGGAGATGATTTAGATGATCTTCTTTCCTTGAATGCAAGTTCTAGCAATTCTGAATTTATTTGTATCTCTATCTATTCCTTCAGTGCAATTTATTGGGGAAGCAAAATGTGTTCCAGTGAAGCCGTAACAATCCATAAGATCAAATGCAAATGTAAAAATTTTCTAAGAAAGTAGTTGTACATATTTTCCTGGATTTTTTTCTTGTTGGCCCACATTACAAGGATGATTAGAATTTCTGCCTCTTGAACAAATGCGAAGTGAAACCTCTTCAAGCTGCTTAGATTTTTTACAAGTGATTAAGAGGTCATTGAACAGATAAAGACTTTATATTCCAGTCTCTTACACTGTTAAAAATTGCTGAACTTGGTGAAATCTATTTAGTCAGATTCAGCATATTATTTTTCTGGACTAGAATTAAACATTTTATCACCTCTAGGTTGTGCATAGCAAACAGCTGACTTTTTAAAGTGGTACCTAAACTCATTAGGAAATCATAGAAAAGAAATAAATTTTTTTCCATCTGCTAAACTATAGAAAGACCCACTGTCCCTACAATATTCTGTGTACAACTATTTCAACTCTTAATTAAAAACTTCCAGCCACAGAAAAAGCCTGGGACCATTATAGGCAATACTTTCTTCTGTCCTCACTGACAGAGTATCTTGATTAATGTCCATCATTAATGTTTCTTCTTGTATTTTAATCCATTGTTTCTTCTCCTGTCTATGGTAGATACAAGAACTGATTTATTCCCTCTCTATTTCTCAGTGAGGTTTTCAATCACTGAAGATTTCTCCCATTGACTTTGACTTACTTAATTCTTTCCTTACAGTGGATTATGAATTTCTGATCACTCCTATTCTTTATTTGTCCAGCCAGCTCACCTTTCTCTCCAACTGTGGTATCTCAATCAGACAGAGAGTTCTGCTGCCACGTGGGACAGAGGACTTCCTTCAAGATGTCACATCTGCTTATACATCTCCACATACTTTTGCTTTTCTCTTATGCTAAAGCTCACCTCTTCTGGACTTCAGGATACAACAGTATCAACAGTCACAACTACATGTGTTGCTAAAATATTCTAAGATAAAATAAGAAAATCAGAATAAAAATAGTATGTCTAATAAATCACTATTTCAGTACCTCACTTTTTTGATATTTCAAAATGTAGTTTCTTTGAAAGCAAACTTTTTTAGGAAAATTTGAATTCCAACCTGCTTCTCAGGCTAAATTTTCACAGGGGAAATCTTTACATAAACATATAAGTTTGGCTATGAAGTTCAGGAAAGGATCCAATACTCTGACAAGTTTAAACAAATCTCTCAACATCTCAGGAAGCAAGCACATTTCACCTTGTTACTCTGTGTAGTTACAAAGAGCTGCAAAAGCTTTAAAATGACCTAGAGATATAAAAGCACATGCAAGAAGTTCCTTATGAAGTGATCATGAATCTGCTCATATATTCATGTGAATATTTTGGGGATATTTTTAGAGTATGATCAGAGATCTGGTATTCAGAGTCTGACTCCTGTTTTGAGTCATGGTTCTGCCATTGTCACTGCCACCCACATGTCCCTGACTCTTTTTTTTGTATCAAACTGGCATTTTTCCCCCAGGACAACCACTGCATAAACACAGGACATGGCAGCACAATTTAGCTCAGACTTGGGAACTCACTGGCTGGAAAGAAAGCTGCTTACAGTTGAAGAGAAAGCAATTCCAAATTTTAGGTGTATGGGAGATAAAACTTTTTATAACTAATCTGATATGAATACCAGAACATTTATATTAAATTATATTAAACTATTTTCAATTAAAAGAGCTTAAAGAGTCTTTTCTCCCAAATCTGAGTAGTTACTTAAAATGAGGTATTTAAATATGGATTTTAACTCTTCCACTGGTCAGCATCATTAAGCAACAATGTAAAGATCTCATTCACTGACCAGTGATTTTGCCCAGAAATAGGTCAAATATTTCAGCATACAATAAAAGAGAATCAAAACTTTTACAGAGAAGCCATAGATTTACACCCCTACCTCTCTTGCCATGTAAATACAAACAAATCTTCTCATGGATATACATTACGTTTAAATATTAAATATATTCTCTGCCTATTATATGTGTAAATGATCTGATGAAAGTATTTAAACTGAAAATATTTATGGCAGTGAGCCATAAATATTTTTATACATTGCATTCATATAACCTATGTAAATAATGGAAAATAACTTTCTTTTTTTTCTTTTTTTTTCTGTTCCACAAAAAAAAAAAAAGTTATAAAAACTTGAACCCTCCTATTCCTTAAATGGTCCATCTCTCGAAATTTAAATCTTTAAACAAACAGTAGAGATTAAGAACTTACAATTTAACTAGCAGTGCTGGTAATGATTTCAGAGGTGGAGGAGTCCAGCACCCATTACTAGTTGATTTGAAGAAATGACTGGATAAAATCTTTTACAGGATGAGTTAGTTAAAAATTGACTTGTTGATCACAGTTTGTAAATATTTTTAGATAAAAAATATCACAAGCTGTGGGATAAAGCCCTGTCACCAAGCTGCACTGTGAAAAACAATTAACAAAATGAACTGGATACATCTGGTCGAAGAAGGTTATGAAGTCAGAGCTGTGGTCACACTGCGCCTGCAGGTTTGGAAACACTTGACCTGATGGTGGAGCTACATCGATGTAGCTCTGTCTGACATGGGTGCAGTTCCTGGTCTCTTCCCACAGCTCCCTGCATCCCTGCAGCTCCACAACAACCAAAACCTTGCCATGTAACTCAATGCACTGTGACAAATAAAAAAGAAGCAACCTTTGACAAACAGATTTGTGAGTCAGGTCTGAGAGCAATGTTGTGAATGAGTCACCCTGTACCTAAAACTATGGGCCCCAGGTTGTCATTTGAAGTCTTACTATCCCTGGTCAGCAAACAGCTCTGCTATGGGCTCCAGTCCACTGGAAACATCAACAGCAGAGGCAGCTGTCAGAGTGAAAAGGGTAACTATGCAGAGCATATCTATATAGGATAATGCTGTATTTATTAGAAATGGATAGCTGGAAAGAAAACAGCTGTGGAGGGGATACTGGGGTACAACTCTCTGGTAATGTGACTATGTTATAGGAATAGTTTGAGTATCTGTTTGCACTACTGGGTTGTGCAGAAGGTCCTTCTGGGATATTCTTAGATCAGGGAAAGGAAATGAGACACAAAATAACTTTTTTTCCATCCTCCAGAATTACCTTCCGTGTGCAAGGATCTTTTATCAGTCCCACAGCAATGGCAGAGTCATCCTTTGATGTAATAAGAAGGGTGAGTTGATACCTTCCCCATTCCTAATCCCTCTCAGTAAGATTATGTAGCAAGAGGTCCTTTACTTTAAAGTCCTGTCTTCAAAAACAGCTACAAGAATGATTAGGAAAAATGCTAGGAAGTCGCAAACCCAAACATAACAAACTCCATAATGAGTTGGCTTTCTTCACAAAGCATTTTTATTTTCTCTCCTTGGGCATAATGTACTGTCATTTGCTAATTTTGTTCACACTGTCTGCACCAAAAAGGTAAGCAGGATGTGTAGTACAGATGAACCCTTAATCTGTTAAACAACTTCACAAGTCAGCCTCTGGATTATATTAGGGTTACTCCTTTCACATCCCAGGATTTATTCTCTATTCAATCAGCCGCAGAACATGGTCCTTAATTTGAATTTTTTCAGTCTTTCAATTGTTTTGTCTTTCAACATTTATGATTCATTCATGCCTCTTTTTGTATTCCACAGCTGATAAAATAAAAGTGTCTACCATAAGATATATGCATTCAGTATTCCTTCAATCTCATCTGCATTTGAAATATGTATAGGTGTGTATGGATAGTAGGAGGTTTACCTGCCTGACACTGAGCCACAAGTTGATAAACAGAGCAAGAACAATGTAATCCTTTAAATTTCTGTCATAAGTCAAACCTTAGATGTGGGATTGCTTCCCCTGATTTTAATAATATGATTAGGTTTTCAATCCTCACGCATGGGTTTAAAGTGAAGAAAAAAGATGCTTTATTTTACAAGATGTTTCACTGACAGCTTGCAGACTTTCATTCCCATATTTTCACATGACTAGAATCTCCGCGTTTCTCAGCTCAGTATCACCAAGCGCCATAGTTCTCATGTGGAAACCAGGGCGTGAGACAACTAATGAAATGAAAGACAACTAATGTGCTTTGTGTGCATTAGGAAGATCATTACCAGCAGGTTGAGGGAGGAGATTCTGCCCCTCTGCTCAGCCCTGGTGAGGCCTATCTGGAGTGCTGTGTCCAGTTCTGGGCTCCTCAGTACAGGAGAGACATGGAACTCCTGGATCAGGTCCAGTGGAGGGCAACAAGGATGATGAAGGGACTGGAGCATCTCTCATACAAGGAAAGGCTGAGGGAGCTGGGGCTCTGCAGCCTTGAGAAGAGACACTGAGAGGGGACCTCACCCACGTCTGTCAGTGTCTGCAGGGAGGGGTCAGAGGGTCAGAGGGACCAGTCTCTGCTTGGGGGTGCCCAGCAATGAGACAAGAGGGAATGGGCAGAACTGATGCCCAGGGATATGGGCACCTGAATATGAGGAAGAACTTCTTTACTGTGCAGGTGACTGAGCACTGGAATAGATTGTCCAGAGAGGGTGTGGAGTCTCCCTCACTGTAGGTACTCCAAAACCATCTGGACACAATCCTGTGCCATGTGCTCTGGGATGATCTTGCTGGAGTAAGCAGCCTCGACCAGATGACCCACTGCAGTCTCTTCCAACCTGGCCCATTCTGTAATTCTGTGAAAAAGAAAGGGTTAAATTATCTCATGGAGTAATTATATGGCAGTTAATGAAATCACAAAAAAAGGAAGAAATCTTATCCTCATGGGACAGAAGGGGCACAGCCTGGCATGAAAGTATGTCATGTGTCAGCAAGGCTTATGAAGCAGTTGCATTGCTCAGTGGGTGAATTTCATCTGGAGGAAAAAAATGCATTTAATTTACTACACATCCTGTGCATGACACTGCTTTTGCATGCTTAATTTTGCATTGCTAATTCTTTAAAATGTCAAACTTTCTTAAATGCAGGTTATTGATTAAAAAATCTACTTTGTGGATGGTTCAGCACAGAGGGCAGATATGTTAACATCTCATTCCACTTAGCATGGGAATGATGTATGTGTGGGATTTATGTGACAAACATGACTTCTGCTGATTTTCTGCTTAGAGGGTAATCTTGTCTAATGATGCCAAATGAAAGGTAATTCATGCAGAGAAAAATAGGAACATACAGATCAGGGGAGTGGAGGGGAAAGCTTTCATTATATGAATGGAAAGCAAAAGCCATCCAATGAAACCATTATGAGACTGCTCAAAAAATAGAGGACTTATCTTTGCTAATTTTATCCTTCTAAAAGTTCAGTGTCTGCTTGGAGAGAACTACAGCTAGTTGAAGAGAGCTCTAGAGAATGATGGATCCCCTGCTGAGATATACTTCTGACATGGCTGGAATATATATGGTTGCCTAGAAGTTCCTGTTTTCTTGTTCATTACAGAAGTATTGAAGTGACCAGGTAAATAGCATACATAAACAAAATAAATTATTCTATATATGCTGTTAAATAAGGAATGTTCTCTGCCTTTGAGATATACTTATACTGAAAAGCCATCTCAATACTGCTTATCATTTGACACCAGGTCTCCTCTGGACCCCATGATTGCCTCTTCAGAGTTATAAAGAATATACATAATTTTTTGTCTTTTTTATTTTTTATTTTTTTTCCTTTTTTTTTTTTTTCCCCCCAGTTCAAGGTATCATAAATAATGTGATAACTGTATAGCAACCATGGTGTTTTCCCACCACAAAGTTGATAGTGTGTTACAGTCCCTTGGGCACAGCAGATGGTAGTGTTTGAGAGTGCACATCCTGATGGAACAGTGTCAGATGCTGTGCAGCATGTAAAGAGCCAAACCTGGTGCATCATTTTCCCAACGACCTTTTGGGACTTGTCTCTTGTTCCTGCTACACTCTGAACCAACTGAGCAGTGTTTGAGAAAGCATTAGTTGGCACATGATATTATTTCAGGATAAACAGAGTCCACAGCCTAAGCCTACACCCTGTTTTATTTATCAGTGTAGAGGCAGGCCCAGATGGTTGAAGTCAAGTAGAGCCATAACAACAGTCAAGGCTGTAAATGCTCACCAGCCATACCCAAAAATGAAAAGCTAACACTCTGAGTCCTTCCCTTGTCTTTACTCATGGAGAAATGAAGAAGAAAAATACACAGAAAGTAACTTTTGATTTTCAAATTTAGTTTCAAATTTCAAAACACCCTAAAAATGGTTATTTTTCTAAGTTTGAGTGTTTTTTGTTACATTTTTGTTTTGGTATTAAATGCAACAGGGCGTGTTTTCTTTTACTGTTGGTTTTTTTATGTCTTCAGACAAAACTCAAACTCAAGTATTTGTGTAGAATTCTATTAGATATTGAAAATTAGATTCCATTCCCTAAGCACATGTGCCTTGCAGTTTTTTCTGATCAAACATCAGCAACTACTTGAAATGAGTCACACCTTAAGCTTTGCCAGCTTCCTTGAACTACCTCTCCAATGAGTGTGGTGGGATGCCAGACAATTAGCTCATCCTTAGGCATATAGGCTTTACGAGACAGTAGAGGCATGTTTTGCAATATGTATCTAATCTCAGTATTCAAATTGCAGAGAGGAATAAAAAAAAAGGTAATAAATTATTTTGATCAATGTTCTTTTTATTTCTGCAGATACCACCAATTTTATTCAGTTCCTGCTGAGCTGGGCTAGACCATGTTCTTCCATGAGAATAAAACCATCTCACTGAGAAAGGCACCTGGCGACCGATTGTGCTGTGAGAGAGGAAGGTCATTGCTGTGCCCAAATTATCCAGCCTTTACTGATTAATGTGCCTTTATGGCAAATTTACCAAAGGGAAATGCAGAGAAGACCTGCCTCAGGTGGAAATTCCCCCTGACTCCTTTTGGCCTTGCCAGACATACTCGACTGATAACTTCAAATTTAGGGTGACAAGCTCGCTGCATTCATTTCATTGAGAAGTATTGTGAAGTTATTTGCAAACAGTGTTTGCTACCTGGGATCTCAACTGCCAGAAGGCCTTAAAATTGATTCTGGCTTTATCCAGAGACTTTTCACCTAATCCCGACCCTTGGGTAAGATAAATGGAAAGTAATGACAAATCTCAGGAAAGTGATTCAGAGGCTGCTGGTTGGGCTTTTTTTGCCTTTAAAGAGTTTCTAGCTGGTTTGATTTTCAACAGGCCACTCAGGACCTCAAGTAATTAAGAAATACTCAACCAGTAATGTTTCAATTCTGTTGAGCTTCCTCAGAGCTGTAGTTTCCTGGCTCAGTAAGTAGCTACACTCTTAAATACAGGAAAATGTCAGTCTCAAAATATGTCCTCACTCTTTTCCCTTGGTTTTAGCAGAAAAACATTTACAGTTTCAGATGACGCTGATGCAGATGATCGAGTGGTTATCACTGCTTCTGTTTCCACAGCTCCATGTTTTTTAATAGCAGTTTCTTTTCCCAAATTGCTCCAGCTCTGAGCAGCAATAAAAATGAGGTCTGTTTACTAACACAAGGCATTTCATTTCTTCACGGTGTCATGAATACAAACCAAACACAGAACATTACACAACTGGTGACACTTAAATGTAAGTCAATTATGCAGGTTTAATGTATTATACACATAGCATCTGTACATGCAACAGCATGGGAGTGAAAAGCACTTAAATAATTAAGTTAATGGGAAAGCACTGGGTAATTAAAGGGCACTGAGGAGAATAAATGGAATTTGTTTAGTGAGAGGGTTTGTAGATTTGTGAAACGGGAGGATGGCATCTTGTAGCAAAGCTCTGGTCTACCTCTCTGTTCACAAGTAGTTTGTTGATGAGAACTTTCTTATTCTGGTCTTTCATTCTGGAATTGCCTTCAAGTCTTTTATGGATTTCATTATGATTTTCCGCTACAGTGGGAATGTCCCTGGTTTATACTGGAACCAAAGACAAAAAGAGACACAGAACCAATTTGGGATGCAGGGAAAATGGCCTAAAGTTCATTACAGATTGGGAAGAATGGAGATGGAGAAGAAATTTTCTAGGAGTTCCCTGCTGCAGTTATGACCATAAAATTGTGAGTATTTATTCCTTCTAACATGACCATCAATAAAATAGTTGATAATGATGCTATAAAAATGTATGCCATTTCCATCTTACTTATGTCTTCATGGCACTCTTCCTGAGCGAAGGGTGATCACCATCAGCACAGCTTAACAAGGAGAAAACCTTCTGTTCAAAGGGGTTATATGACTTGCTTATATTTTACTCAGGAGAATAAACAGTGGGTTTAGGGTTGTCCTGGGGTTATTTTCATAAGTAAATGAAAAAGAAATAGTCCTCATTCCAAGGTCTTTCAAGAAACAGGTGAAAAGTTGACAAGGAGAAAGAGAAGCTCACTTTATNCCCCCCCCCCCCCCCCAATATATAGTAAGACAGATCTCTACATTGATGGAGTTTTCTAATTTCTTCTTGTATCTTTTTAATAAACCTAGGACGGATTTCACTTGGTCTTGATTGAATCCATTTAAGCACTTTAGTACTAGCTCCATATTAATCTGATCTCCTGAGATATTCAAAAAGTGACTGTGTCCTAAGGACACTGTGTCATTCTTTAATGAGAAAAGAAATTAAGTATATTACAGCTATGTCAGGAACCTTTGTTATTTGACTTACAATCTTGCTCCAATTTAGATTACTTTAGATAAAGAAACCTGCTTTTACAGTAACCACTGCCATAACCTTACTCAAATATGTGATTGCTTTTCCTTCTATGCTAACACAAATTCAACTAAAATAAATACGCAATTTTTTTACTAGTCTAAAAAAATCACTATCATTTATTTAACAGAATAGAAAAAATGTGAGGCTGATTAAACACAGTACTGTGGTTTGAGTTTTCTTCTCTGCCGAATTCTTCAGTTTCCATGAAACTTTGTGAAACAAAATATGTGCTAAAATATAAGGATACAATATGCTGTATAGATAAATTTTTTGATATAGAAAAAGGGACAACTGCAGTTCATGTCCATTCATGTTGACAGAAAAACTGCATTAACGTGTTTATGTCTTCCTTTATAGTGCTCATTTGATTCAACATTATTTTCTTTGACCACAAAAACTGCAGTGAAAACTAATCAGAAGTGTCAGAGACTGTTTAAAATAAGATGCCACCAAAGTATCCAAAATGAAGAGTTTAAAAGTGTTGGAAAGTGTTTTTCTTGCATGTTTATTTAATAAAACCCAATAAACAATAAAACAAAAAAAACCAACCCCCAAAAATAGATCCACATAAAATATATTGAGGTACTATAATGATTTCACTTATCTGAACTCAATTCATTCAGGAAAAGTTGTTGAAGTCATTACAGAGAGAACAAGAAAGCCTTTGATTCAGACTACATAGATGCCATTATACATATTACAGAGCCTGCAGTGTTTTTCTTCATTGACAACTTATCTCCTTGTCCTCTGGAAAGAGTGGAATGACTTTAAAGGACTTTAGTAAATTAAACACCCTTAATTCATATTCCTATCTAGCAGCATTGCCAACTGTCAAGAGCAACCTGTGTCCCTCCTGTTGCTAACACCTGTTAAACACTATTACTTCCTAGAATCACATACTTTCATCCAAAGTGTTTATTTGGAAGAGTTTCTAGACTGAGCTAAGCCCTGAGTGCTGGTTGGGAATTGATTGGGACACTTCTTATTGATGCAAGTCAAACTCTGCAGAGGGGCTGCTCTACCAATACCCGCGACTGTGTTTCAGTGTCAAGGAATTTTTCCTGTGCTCTCCCTAAGCACAGCTGCAGCCTTGTCTTTTGTGTGTTAAGAAGCTCAGACCATCTTTGAGAGTGGGCTAGCAGAAATCAGAGAATAGCTACCTGAAATCAGAGAATATTCTGATGGAGGGAATTCCTGCTGTACACAGTTTTAGATAGCACACATACACATCTATATTTATGAGTTGGGCATGACTGTAGTCTCAGGAAAAAAAATTCAAGGTATTTTCTAATGGACTGGTAGCAGATCTTGTTTACCCTATCAGTCTGTTTGAATGCCAGTAGAGTAAGGAGACTGAACAATACCATTTGAATTTGAATCCTACTTGTTACTGAGCTTCAGCTGTTCCTGAATATATGGCAGATGGACCTTGTGAGTGGTTCATTCACCACCACTGTGTCCCTCAAAGTCACCTAGAAGAATAAGGACAGCTTATCTCATGATACTCATTTGGGCAACAATTTCAAGAATTTAGAGTGAATCCATACTATTTATTATTCATTTGATGGAGTCTGGAGAACAACAGACTCATTTGTAGTTAAGAGAAGATATCTTTCTTTCCTCTGACGGCACCAAAGGATGATGATAATTTCAAAATATTTTCTTTCATTTAAGATATAAGAAGATCTTAAATTTTTTAATTCTTGGCCTTTTCTTTCCACTGTTCCCTAGGTATTTCCTCATACACTAGATCCTATGCTCCCAGGCGTTCACTTTTCATCATGTTTTGCTTTTTATCTTTGGAACGATGCACATGGAGAAGTGTCCTTGATAACATTAATGACAGTACCACTAAAAACTTACCTCAAAAGCAAAGTGAGCACTGACAAATCAAACAGACCTCAAATGAAGAGAAAAACATAGGTTCTGAACAATGTCTAATTCAGAATATCGAGCCAAGACTGGATTCAAAAAGTATGTGAGAATCAAAGACAATTACTCACAACCTCCCATGAGTAGACCAAATCCCAGTCAATACCTGAACAAAAGATTGTTAACTTCCTTAACCCCCCTTCTCTCCCTTTTAACTGACAAGCATCATGTCAAGAGCTGGACTTGCATGATCCTTCTGGGTCCCTTTTAACTCAGGATATTCTCTGGTTCTATGATCGTAGAAACATAGAATGGCTTGGGTTGGATAAGACCTTCAAGATCATCTAGTTCCAAGGCCCCTGCCATGGGGGCTCAGAGCTGCATCCACCCTTTCCTGGAACACTTCCAGGGATGGAACACCCACAGCTTCTCTGGGAAAACTCTTCCAGTTCATCACCACCCTCACAGTCATGAATAAACCCACCTCTTTCAGTTTGAAACCATTCATCCTTGTCCTGTCACTACATGCCCATGTCAAAAGTCCTTCTCCATCTTTCATGTAGGCTCCTTCAGGTACTGGAAGGCTGAAATTAGGTCACACACACGTTAAATCTACTCTTTTCCAGGTTGAACCAACCCAAGTCTCACAGCCTTTCCTCACAGCAGAGGTGCTCCATCCCTCTAATCACATTTGTGGCCTCATCTGAACTGGTTCCAATAGTATGATGTCCTTGCTGTGCTGGAGACCCCAGACCTGGAGGCAGAACTGCTGGTGGGACCTCACCAGAGCAGAGTAGAGGGGCAGAATCACATCCCTCAACCTCTTTAGTTAGTTCAAGTTTTCTCCCTGGTTGTGTCCTCTCCCAACCTCTTGTTCACCTCCAGTCAATTCACAGGAGGGCAGAGTTAGAGAAGGCCTTAATGCTCTGTGGACAGTGTTCAGCAATAGACCAAGAGCAAAAAATGTTATTAGTATTTTCTTAGTCATGAGTGTAAAACGCAGCTCTATGCCAACTGCTATCCCAGCCAGAGCCAGTTCACAGACACTCGGAAGACCATCCGAATAACTCTTATATTAAAGCTGCATCATGTAAAATTAGCTATGAAATACAGTGACATAAATTTTCCCCTTTCAAACAGAACCCTCTCTTGATCCCCTGAATCTCTATTTCTATTTTTTGAATGGACTGTGTACAGGCTCTGAACAAGAAAACTTCCACTGCAGCAGCACAGCTAGATTACTGTGGAAGTTGTGTGAATGCTAAGATGGTAATTCAATCCATAAAAAAACTTTAAGAAAAGGATAACAGCAACAAAAACTAAAATATCCGTGCCCCAAATCGTATCTGCATCTGCCAAAAACAATTTTTGCTGAAATAGTTTCAAATAAGATGGTCCTGCTTGGTGTGACACCATCTGTTGAATTTCCCTTGCTTATGTATTAGTAAGGAGTAAGTGGCAACTTTACATAATTTAAAATAAAACACTCAAATGGAAAAACAACTTCTCAATTACAGTTATGAAAAGGATCAGGTGGGCTCTTACTCATTCTATGGACCATTGCACAGATGATTTCACATATGGGAAGACATTTAATTAACCTTTGATATACCCAGTGTTTACACAGGCTTTAGCACTGGGAGGAAAATAGTTTTTCAATCATATTTTCTTTAGCTGCTGGTTAGTGAAAAAAATGATTTTTGATGTTTGTTGGGGACTTCTGTTTGCCATGCAGGAAATAAAGCAAAATTTCAAGAAATATAAAATATGTTTCACAGTATTTGAGAATATTGGATTTTTCCTTACTTCTAGTGTTTTATATGTCCAGAGTAGAAAAAAAAATAAAATCACCTTGCTCCTCCTGCTATTCTGACAGATTTTTTTTATCCCAATTATTTATGATTTTCAGATTATGGTAATTCTTATTACCTAAATTTTCAACAAACTTAGTTGAAAGGTGGTTCATGAAAGAAACTACAATGTAAAGGTTTAGAAGAAGAAACAGTGAGAGACAGATGAATGAGGTCTGAAACAGATTCATCATCCCAAAGGAATATGATCCACATTCGTGTTTGATCAGGAACCTTAGGAATAGAGGATTTGGGATCCAGAAGGCAGGAGACAGGCAGGCATTAGATAGGGAACCCTGAAAATCCTTTAGTTATTTACCATGAGCTGAAGTGCTGCCACTTCAAGAAGTAAGAGTACAGCACTAACAGGGCACTTCTGCTTATGCATCTTTTACCTTGAATAAGCATCAGATCATGCATAAGTTATTACATTTTCAAGGAAGGAACAATTGTATTCACTGATGCTTTCCCTGAGCACAGGTCTCCATCTGAGCTTGTTCCTCTCTGCAAACAGCTCAGAACACACAATGGGTTGAACCCACAGAGCTGCTGCCATGAGTATCACGACACAAGGACACAGGTTAGGAGACAAGTTTGCTGAGACAAGTAGTGCCATGTTGCAGCCAAAATTATAGATACTGACGCAGAACCAAAATGGTCACCCTCAGTACCCTGAAACACGAAACTAAATCATCAGGAATCAGCCTCCTCAAATCACATAATGTCTCTTCCAGGATTCCTTGAGCACCACCTGCATCTTGCAGAAGAATGTTTATCTCAATTAACACAAGAGCACCCTAAAGAAGCATCACGTGGCTGTGCCATCAGTCTGGAGAGAGCAGCAGCAGCTTGATGTTCCAGCACACAGTGACAAGGCAAGATAAACAGGAGGCTACCCACACATTACACGACTGCAACTCTCCTGAATCCTTGATTTTAAGTCCTTATAGCCCCTTCAGGACTCAAGAGCTGATTACAAAGTTTATGAAAATTCAGGTACTAAACCCAGACATTCAGGCTGACATCATGGAAGACCTTCCCACAGAAATAAAGCAGCAGAAGTGGCGTATCAAGCTCCAGTCTTGCTTCTGGGGCTCTCATTAACAGCCAGACATTTTCATGTTTATTTATTTATTCTTTTTGAGCTGCTAGTGGATTTACCACAAGGGAGAAATCTGCTGGCACTGGGGAGTTAAAGGGAAATTTATTTTGAAAAACAGGTTTTTAAAAAGCTATTTTGTTTTAATGAGCAGTCCCAAATACCCAGAGCTCCTGTCTTACTGTGGAGATTAGAGCTTTACCAAAGTATCCTAACGATAGAGGTGTCAATTCCTGTCCCAAGAGAACAAACATATTTTGAATGTCTGATTTCAAGACACATTCTCAGCAGTGATTTCCCTTCTTGGTCAAACTGGTTTATAGAGAAGAAAACGAGGAGAATATGTCTTTATTATTGTTATATAAATAACATACATACATATGTATAGACACACACAAACTGTCACTCTTCTCCATGAGCCAGGAATGTGCCTCATCCAGCTCTGGAGTCCCCAGAAAAAGAAGCGCATTGACCTGTTGGAAGCAGTGAAGAGGAGCCCATCAAGATGATTAGAGGGATAGAGCACATCTCCTATGAGTAAAGACTGAGAGAACTGGTGATCTAACTGTGGCCTTCCATACCTGAAGGGAGCCTACAAGAAAAATGGAGAGGGATTTTTTACAAGGGCATTTAGTGACAGGACAAGGGGGAATGTTTTTAAACTGAAGGAAATTAGGCTTAGATTAGATGTTGTGAAGACATTTTTGACTATGAGGATGGTGAGACACTGGCACAGGTTACCCATGGAAGCTGCAGATGTCCCATTCCTGGAAGTGTTCCAGGCCAGGTTGGATGGAGCAAGCTGATCTGGTGGAAGGTGTCCCTGCTTGTGGCAGGAGCTTGGAACTAGATATCTTGAAGGTCGCTTTGCAACCCAAAACATGATTTTATGATTTTATGCTTCTATTACATATACACCACATAAACACATATGTCTTTATTCTACTACAAGTTATCTGTGCCAGAAGACATTAGTAATATTCATTGTTTGTCCCAACACAAAGTAGGATATCATGTCATTGTCATGCAGAAATTAAGGCATTAATGTTCATACAGCTTTGGGTCTACGCTTTACACATCACCTAAGGAAGGCTTGATTTCCTGACTGTATCTTGCTGCAGTCATTTCCAGTGGGATTATATTATCAGATAAAAGAATAGGAGCTGCAGGTCAATTATTGATAACCTTCTGGAGGAGCTTTGGCTCACTGGATCCAGCCCAAAGCATAATTCAACCTTTGGGATAGAAAATACAGTTTGAGAACACTTGTCAGAGAAAAAAGGTTTGAAAGAGGATAAGCTTGAAAAGGAGCCTTGAACTAGAGTTAAGCTAGTGTTACTTGGGAATTACTGAAGGCCCAAATGAGCTATGACTTTTTAAACTGTAAAACTACAGTGGAAAATGAATTTTCAAAGTTGCTGAAAAAAGCTAGAAATTCCTTTCCCCCCCATTTTTAAGTTCCTTTCAGTCTGCATATTTTCCCATTGCAAATTATGCAAGGACATTAAAGAAAACCAAAGGATATTAAATATATAGTTGTCTGCCTGTATGAGACCTGATCTGCCTAGTAAGTATAACTTGTAGAGACAGTATCAGTGTACAAGACATTGCTAGAATACACATATGCATTAAAAATAAACAGTGTCTGTCTGTCTATCTATTGCAAGAATGAATGACTGAGGAAAAAAAAGCAAATATAGAGTTAGCAAGTGGTAATCAATTCCCTTAAGCATTTTGCTCAGTCACCTGACACCATGGATTGAATACAAAAATAACTTTTCTGGGAGAGAACTGTCTGATAGCAAGCTTACTGAAATATTCTAATAGAGAAAGAATGCAAAAAAGAGTTAGAGAGGGATCAGCCTGCATAGATCAAAGCTGCAGCTTTGGAGAAGTTACCAGAAATCCTGATATTGCACTGACACTTCATTTCACTTTTAATATATCTTATCGTATATTTCGTGTCACATGTCTCTCTCCTTCACCTGCTCTTGAAACTTCCACTTAAACTGTGGCTTAGCACTCATCTGTCTCTGTTGCTTTTAAACAACTTATTCAAAATGACCTGTTGCATCTTATAGTGATTTGCAGAGTTCAGTCTTGGTGTTCTTTGCAGAGGTGGACAGATGTCTGCTCATCTCTACATATCTCCTCAAAAACTTGCCTCCAAAAACTGGTTTTCCCCTTTTTCACAAATAAAATTATCACTCCACCTTACCACCTTATTTTCCTTCTCTGCATCAGAGAAAACAGACAGATTCACTTTTTTGAGTTTACTCTGAAGGCATAGGACCATTATTCCATCTCAGAGGTTCAATGCTCAGCATCTTTCCCACAAACTCTTGCCTTAGAAATATCTAAAAACCCTCATATCTAGACATAGAGGCTCACAGAATGTCCTTTGATTTGAAAAGTCATCCTTCTGTTCCTTATGATAACAACAAAGAAGTTGTTGTTATCATAAGGAGAGAGAGCACTGACTTTTAAAAAACTATTGCCCTGGTCTAACTGAGTGGTTTCCACTTGAAAAAGTTTTTTTTATGAAAGGATCATACTTACTTGAAGATGCCCTGACAAGCTGTGAGGAAAAAAGTGCCATAACTCCCTGGGAAGACACCAGTTCCTTAATCCCACCTTAAGGGAGATTTAGCTCAGTTTGTTTCAGTAGTGCCCATCAGTTCATTGGTCTCATAGGACAAAGAGCAGCAGAAAGTTTGAAGACTGATTGGATCTCTGGAGCCTCAATTTGGTTTTCTAAATAAAGGTGTCTGGTTCTGGCTGAGACACTTAGGGTATCTGCCACATCCATGTTGTCTGGGGGATATGACACCAGACAAAAGGTGAGTAGTGTTCCTCAGGGTTTGGTATTGGGACTGGCACTGTTTAACAGCTTTGTTGGGGACATGGACAGTGGGATTGAAAGCACCCTCAGCAAGTTTGCTGATGACACCAAGCTGTGTGGTTCAGTTAACATACTGGAGAGAAGGAATGCCTTCCAAAAAGACCTGCATGAGAGGTGGGCTGATATGAACCTCGTGAAGTTCAACAAGGACAAGGTACTGCACTGGGGCTGGGACAATCCCAGGCACAAGTATGTGCTAGTCGGAATATGGATTAGGGACAGCCCTGGAAAGAAGGATTCCAGGATGCTGGTGAATAAGAAGCTGGACATGATCCAGGAATGTACACGTGCAGCCCAGAAAAACAATTTTATCCTGGGCTGCATCACAAGCAGCAGGTTGAGGGAAGTGATTCTCCCCTTCTGCTGCTCTCTGGTGCGACCCCACCTGGAGTGCTGCATCCAGCTCTGGGGCCCCCAAAATAAGGTGTGGAAGTGTTGGAGCAAGTTGAGAGGAGGCCACAGAGATGATCTGAGGGCTGGAGAACCTCCCCTATGAACACAAGCTGAGAAAGTTGGGACTATTCAGCCTGGAGAAGGCTCTGGGCGCACCGTGGAACACCTTTCTGTAACTAGAGGGGCTACAGAAAAGTTGGAGAGGGACTTTTGACAAAAGCATGTAGTGATAGGACAAGGGGGAATGGCTTCAAACTGAAAGAAAGTAGGTTTAAATTAGATATTAGGATGAAATTCTTTCCTGTGAGGGTGTTGAGGCACTGGCATAGGCTGCCCAGAGAAGTCATGGCTTCCCCATCCCTGGAATTGTCCAAAGCCAGGTTGGATGGGGCCTTGAGCAGCTTGCTCTAGTGGAAGATGTTTTTGCCCATGGCAGGGGGTTGGAACTAGATGATCTTGAAGGTCTCTTCCTACACAAACCATTGATAAAGCTCAGAGAGGAGATGGACTATTAGTGTGTTGTAATCACTGCCATATTCTTGTACAAGTGTCTGTGTCTCTATACCTTTACCTGTAACTCTTACAATTTACTCTGTGCTTCTTGGAAAGGATGCTTTCTTGCCTGTGTTTGTGCCATACCCAGAACAATGAAGCCTTGGCCCTTTTCTGGAGCTGCTGGACACTTTTCCAGTGAAAACAAAGAAATAACTGTATTAATGAATTAGTTTGGTCTCTTAGGCACACCAAAGGTCCCAGACTCATTAAACTCTGTCATTGAAAAATACATTGAAGTCTTACAGAGCATTTTTAAAATAAGCATTAAAAAAAAAAAAAAGGCAAATAAGGCAGTGCTTTCTTGCATAACTCAAAAGTTAGTTATGTTTTGCAGAAGAACTGCTATCTTAATGGAAAATATTTAATTGGAAGTTAGAGTGGTTTGAAAAGTTATTTTGTCTTAGTAAAAAAATATTAACCCAAAGAAAGCCCACAGCCTTTTGAGAAAATGAGTCTAACTTCATCACTTCCTTTCTCCTTTCCTCCTCTTCTCTCTCCCTCTTGTCATCTGTCATTATCCGTAACACCACTTTAAAACAGTGTAAGCTGTTTTTCAAGTGTTGAGGGATGAGAGCTTTTAACTGAATATTTTCCAATATACAGAAATATGCCACTATTTTGCTGGTTGGAATATACACTGCAATTGGGTTCATGGATCTACTTATCTCCAGCATCTGGAGATTTTAACTGAAGTGCAAATGAGAGTATAACAGAAGCATATTAATTAAGTACTAACCACAGTCTTTGGCTCTGCTGCAGCATACACTAAACAAAACACATGGAATATAGGTCAAAGAGGCAAGATATTAGATTGCTTCTGAGTGCAAAAATAATGTATTTGATTTTAGTGGGATATTGCATATGCAACTCATTAAACTGTACTCTGAGGAGTTCTGCTTCTAAACAAATCAGCAGTACTTGTAACTCCAAAGAACATGTATGTAGAGAAAGAGCTACAGATTGTGTTTAATGTGAAACATTTTGGATTTGCCTACCTGATGCAGCAGTAAACAGTATTCTAATAGTCTATGCATAAACTAAAAACTTCGTGCTAGAGGGTAAACACTGCTGATATGCAGGTCCCCAATTAAATGAGGAGTTTACCTTTTCAACTCATGCTCATCTGTCTAATAGGTTAAATTCCTGGAAGGTTCAATGTGGTTCATTAAACACTGCAGGAAACCCACAAACAAGAAATAAATGTCTTAGCAACCTCCTCAATACCATTTTAGTGCCGTTACAGGCAAAGTATCAACATAATTCAGTGAACAGTGAAATATTTTGTGGTTGAGCTTTCAAATGCAGGAAATCATATAATCACAGAATGGTTTGGGCTGGAAGCAGCCACTAAAGATTATCTATTCCAACTCCCTTGCCATGGGCAGGGACACCTTCCACCACATCAGATTGCTCAAAGAACAGTTTTTTCTTTGACACTGACACTTGGTCAGACATGGAGTGTGATTATACAGTATTAAACATCCCCAGTTTTCAATGCAGTGATTAGGAAATGTGGGAAGAAAACTTCTTTTAAAGAGGATATAGATGGACACTGAATAACCTTCTCCACTATGCACTTCAGAAAAGGAAGAATAATGTTCTGTAGTGTGAGAGGTTTCCATTTATGGCCAAATGCCTGTTAAAGATTATTCTTTTACAGTAAAATACTGTAGGAATTCACAAGAGTGTTAGTTCATGGAGAAAGAGAAGAGCAGGGTCATCCAGAGGAAAGCAAGTGGGAAGAAAGAAGTGTCATCTATGTTCTGATGGATGATACGAAGTGCTAAAAGGATGCAGTGAGAGATTCAGAGTGAGGAGAAAATTTGTTGAAGGTGTCTAAAAAGATGTAAGAAAGATGCTGGTTCTGGAATTACATTACTACATCCCCTTTCCTGTCAGTGCACTTCTTAGATTCTAGTGATAATTAGTGTCACCTCC
The DNA here is from genome assembly GCA_013397135.1 of Pachyramphus minor. Classification (NCBI taxonomy): domain Eukaryota; kingdom Metazoa; phylum Chordata; class Aves; order Passeriformes; family Tyrannidae; genus Pachyramphus; species Pachyramphus minor. Next base: position 77,020 of record VYXB01008937.1, on the reverse strand, counting down.
AGGTCACAAAGCTCTATGACCGATTTCCATTTCCAAGCCACAATGGGGGAGATCAGTGCTGTTCATATATTCACTGTGAAAAACTACAGAGAGACAGTGATAGAAAATACTGAAATGCTCACAGGGTGGGTTTTTTTTGTCCAGTTCTGGCAGGTCCCCACTAAGTGATTGAGTTATTTAATCTGGGATTAATATGCATTTATTGATCAAAAAGTAAAATTATGTCTCTGAGTTTTAAAGGTTATTTGAGAGCAGTAATCATTCTAGTTATTTGGAGACTATAGGAATAGGCTCATGTAGACCATCTTGTGCTCTACCTGCCTATTTACCCTTCTATCTTTTTTTCTTACAACTGTGACATTTAAACAGAGTTGACAGTCAGAAAAATGGTACTTCAGTTTGGACTTATCTAAACTCTTCTCCATCAGAAATGCTGTAATTTAATAAGAAAAGACTGTTGGGTCATATTAACACTTTGGGTTTTTTTCTATTAACATGAGCCAAACACTGCTTTCTACCCCTAACTCCTTCCTCTGGGAATTACAGCACTATCTGGAGAGCTCAGACAGGACTGGGGCAGACTTTAATGCGCTATATACTGTACAAACAAGTGGGGAAAGACAGCCTGTATGAACAGTTGTGTAAAGCTGGAAGAAAGGATGTCTTGTTTCTGCTTTACATGTGGCTTTATAAAATGCAGAGACATTTAAAAGCTTTTGCACTGGCATCATGCTTGAGAGAAAAGAATTCATCTTAGACCTCTTTGTTCCAGTCAACACTTCAATAAAACTTCACCCCTTTCATCACTGGCTGTCTTGATGTCTTGCTTTGCCCCAGATTTTTCCAATATGACTTTTATCTTGAGATGGACATCAGGAAAGTGCACACTTCTGCACAGTTACTGGCAAATTACTGTGTGCATCAGCCTCCAACAGAAAAAAGGTAGAGATTTCCCACTGAGCTTGTCTCAAAATAATCAATAAGTTTAGATTAAGGGAATATGAAACATAGGCAGAGGTAATAAAAAGAACTCTGAGGTTAGTCCCCTGGTTTTACTGACTCTTATTTGTCAGATCAAAGGACACCTCAGTTTGGAAGACCTCAGGAAAATGTCTAGTCCACCTCCTGCTTGAATTATGGTCATCTATGAATGAGGACAGACCAAACATTTTCAGAACTTTGTCCACTCTAGTATTGAAAATATCTAAGGGTAGCCAACAGCACAACCTGTCTGGGCAACCTTTCCTGATATTTGATGGTCCTTACTGTGGAAAACCCTTTTTCTTATACCCAGTCTGAACTTTTCTTTTTTCTTGTATCCTTCTGAGGACAGGATCCTTTAAGAGATGACAAGAGAAAACAGCCTTGTTGCTAGTGAACAGCTGTAAGAATTTTATTCATTAACTTCATGAAGGTACTGATAAAAGCTGAAAGACAAAGCTCACATTTGGTGGCATGTAGAGTTCAGCCTGGAAAATGAGAAGTAAGAGATGGCAGTGTTAAAGTATCTTCTTAGATGGCTGTTGGGTGAGAATAAAGTAGGAAAAAAAGGCACATGCACAAGATATATTTAACTATGATTTATTAAAAATTATTTCTCTCTACAAATAATGTGACAAGACAAGTACTGTCAGAGAGACCTCAGGATTTCCAGTTCTTTAAGCAAACTCTGATAAGACTAGCCCTGATATTTCTGTGAGACACTCTAAGACAATATAAATGAGTAAATACTGCATCAGAGTCAGTATCCATCAGTCTTCAAGGCTGAAATTGTTGTAGTTTGCCCTTTAACAAGGAATAAATCAGTTCTAATTGGGTGGAAGTGATTGGATGGTTTAGTTTACCACTGCACTGTTGGTGCTCTGCCTGAGATTTTAAAAGCCAGCTTGGGAACTCAGAGTGAAAGAGAGACAATTAGCAGGAGGTTTGGGCTAAAGACACAGCTACTTCTCTCTTCTTTTACCTGTCACAGAATTTTCTTCGTGTGTATTCCCAGGAGTTTAATTTTCCCTTGGCAATGAATGACTTATTTATTTACAAAATCATATTCATTGTAAGCTTTACAATCTTATTCTATTTCTGTATAATTTTTGAGGCTTTGTTTGTGTGTGTGTTGAATAGATTAGAAAATTTATATGGAATGGCCATAACATCAAGAAATCATATTTCATCCTATAACAAGCAAGTGAAAGATTCTTCCTCTTATA